>JBAMJR010000139.1:345000-423333 GCA_038501785.1 Myoxocephalus aenaeus
CTCTACTGCTAACTAAACCTTTAGTCCAGTCTACTGACTCTACTGCTAACTAAACCTTTAGTCCAGTCTACT
This sequence comes from Myoxocephalus aenaeus, assembly GCA_038501785.1. Classification (NCBI taxonomy): domain Eukaryota; kingdom Metazoa; phylum Chordata; class Actinopteri; order Perciformes; family Cottidae; genus Myoxocephalus; species Myoxocephalus aenaeus. Next base: position 345,073 of record JBAMJR010000139.1, read on the forward strand.
GACTCTACTGCTAACTAAACCTTTAGTCCAGTCTACTGACTCTACTGCTAACTAAACCTTTAGTCCAGTCTACTGACTCTACTGCTAACTAAACCTTTAGTCCAGTCTACTGACTCTACTGCTAACTAAACCTTTAGTCCAGTCTACTGACTCTACTGCTAACTAAACCTTTAGTCCAGTCTACTGACTCTACTGCTAACTAAACCTTTAGTCCAGTCTACTGACTCTACTGCTAACTAAACCTTTAGTCCAGTCTACTGACTCTACTGCTAACTAAACCTTTAGTCCAGTCTACTGACTCTACTGCTAACTAAACCTTTAGTCCAGTCTACTGACTCTACTGCTAACTAAACCTTTAGTCCAGTCTACTGACTCTACTGCTAACTAAACCTTTAGTCCAGTCTACTGACTCTACTCCTAACTAAACCTTTAGTCCAGTCTACTGACTCTACTGCTAACTAAACCTTTAGTCCAGTCTACTGACTCTACTCCTAACTAAACCTTTAGTCCAGTCTACTGACTCTACTGCTAACTAAACCTTTAGTCCAGTCTACTGACTCTACTGCTAACTAAACCTTTAGTCCAGTCTACTGACTCTACTCCTAACTAAACCGTTATGTCCAGTCTACTGACTCTACTCCTAACTAAACTGTTATGTCCAGTCTACTGACTCTACTCCTAACTAAACCGTTATGTCCAGTCTACTGCTTAACTTATAACCCGCTTCACAAAGACAGGATGTTGAAATGGAGGCAGGTTTTCATGCTTTTTTGGCGATCTCAGGATACTTTGCCTTGGTTTTAATCCAGAACACCGGCAGAGTTGAAAATTTTTAGGGTAACGTAACATCTTGACATGTGTCAAGAGGTTCCTTCTGAGGTTACCACAGATGGATGTATCCAGTCATTTTTCACAATAAAACATCTTTCCGGCCTTGATTTTTTTTTTTCATTCGTTCTTTCTGTGCGGAATGAGCATACTTATAACCACACTGTTACAACTCCTTCATAGTGTCATATTGCTTTTTGGAGAATTATGATAAGTGCATAGTAGATGCAAGAGTATACTTAGGTACAATATTATATTATGTTGAACATAATATATATGGATGGATCCCAGCCAACCCAGTTATTTTCAACACAACTCCTGGTCCTTGGTCATGGTGGCCACAGCACTTGGCCACCATGACCAAGAATAAACTTTATAATTCTCAAAATTCTGACCCTTTGCTTTTTTATTAAAAGCATGTACTTGTACTTTTACTTTCAATACTTAAGTACATTTTATATCAGAAAAATACTTTTGATACTGAAGTACAGAAAATATTAGATACTTTAAGACTTTTACTCAAGTAGTATTTTAATAGGTGACTTTTACTTTTACTGGAGTAATTTTCCAGTATGGTATCTTTACTTTTACTCAAGTACGGCTTTTGGGTACTTTATACACCACTGTACATATATATATATACATACATACATACATATACATATATATATATATATATATATATATATATATATATATATTAGTGCTGTCAAGCGATTAAAATATTTAATCGCGATTAATCGCATTTATGTCATAGTTAACTCGCGATTAATCGCAATTTATCGCAATTTTTTTTTTTTGCATTTCAATGCTCTTATCAACATGAAAAAGTGGATTGGCTTGCTTTATTTTATTGAAAAACAACTGCCAAACAGGGCGGTACAAAATAAAATTACTGCACATTTCAGGTAAACAAGGGTTTACAAAATAAAATGATAGAGTGCACCAGGCATGAAAACGGGTCAGGGGTGAAAAAGGTGAGAAGGATATTACCCCTCTAGGGGGTCCGGGGGCATGCTCCCCCGTAAGAAACATTTAAATATTCCATATTTTAAAGCTTCAATCTGATGCAGTCTCTATGGTAAGCTAGGCTAGCTGTGTCCAGATTCTATGGTAAGCTAGGCTAGCTGTGTCCAGACTATATGGTAAGCTAGGCTAGCTGTGTCCAGTCTCTATGGTAAGCTAGGCTAGCTGTGTCCAGACTCCATGCTCAGCTAGGCTAGCTGTGTCCAGTCTCTATGGTAAGCTAGGCTAGCTGTGTCCAGTCTCTATGGTAAGCTAGGCTAGCTGTGTCCAGTCTCTATGGTAAGCTAGGCTAGCTGTGTCCAGTCTCTATGGTAAGCTAGGCTAGCTGTGTCCAGTCTCTATGGTAAGCTAGGCTAGCTGTGTCCAGTCTCTATGGTAAGCTAGGCTAGCTGTGTCCAGTCTCTATGGTAAGCTAGGCTAGCTGTGTCCAGTCTCCATGGTAAGCTAGGCTAGCTGTGTCCAGTCTCCATGGTAAGCTAGGCTAGCTGTGTCCAGTCTCCATGGTAAGCTAGGCTAGCTGTGTCCAGTCTCCATGGTAAGCTAGGCTAGCTGTGTCCAGTCTCCATGGTAAGCTAGGCTAGCTGTGTCCAGTCTCCATGGTAAGCTAGGCTAGCTGTGTCCAGTCTCCATGGTAAGCTAGGCTAGCTGTGTCCAGTCTCCATGGTAAGCTAGGCTAGCTGTGTCCAGTCTCTATGGTAAGCTAGGCTAGCTGTGTCCAGTCCCTATGGTAAGCTAGGCTAGCTGTGTCCAGTCTCTATGGTAAGCTAGGTTAGCTGTGTCCAGACTCCATGCTCAGCTAGGCTAGCTGTGTCCAGTCTCTATGGTAAGCTAGGCTAGCTGTGTCCAGTCTCTATGGTAAGCTAGGTTAGCTGTGTGAAGCTCTCGGTCCAAGGGAAGCCGCTCTTCTGCTTCCTGCGCTTGCTGCTGGACTCACAGCTCTGGAACTCGTCTCCACATCGGTGTTTCTTCAGCTGCCTGGAGTCGGAGAAGCCCTGACTGCAGCGCTCGCAGGTGTACAGCTTCACGCCGGTGTGGATCTGCATGTGAGACTTGAGCTGGTTGGATTGCCTAAACTTCCTGCTGCACACCACGCACTCGTAGGGCTTCTCTCCGCTGTGGACCAGCAGGTGGCGGTGGTAGTTCTGCGGCGTTCTGAACTCTTTGCCGCACTCGTCACACTTGTGAGGCTTGACGCCGGTGTGCAGGAGCTCGTGCTGCTTCAGCTGAGACATCAGCAAGAAGCCTTTCTGGCAGACGCTGCAGACGTACGGCCGGTCGCCGCTGTGCTGCCTCATGTGGTACAGGTGCAGGTGGCGCAGGTGAAAGGACTTCCCGCAGGTGTGGCAGGTGAACTCCTTGTTCTCGGCGTGGCTCTTCTCGTGCGTCCTCAGCGTGGTGTTGCTGCTGAAGCTCTTCAGGCAGACCTTACAGCTGTAGGGTTTGGTTCCGGTCAGCCGCCGTCGGCCCGCCATCCCCCCGGCCTTCTGCCGGGCCTTGTTGTCGTGGACCAGCTGCTGGTGCTTCTGCAGCTGGCAGTTGTAGAAGAACGTCTTTCCACAGAGGTCGCACATGAACGGCTTCTCCACGCCGTGAACCAGCATGTGGGTCTTCAGAGCCCAGGTCCCCGTGAAGCCCTCTCCACATTTATCACACCTGAGACCGGAACCAAGGACAGGTTACAGTGTTATATAATGATATCTTTCCTTTTATTCACAGCATGTCATGATGATGATATAATTATGAATTATTAATATATTGATTAAGCAGAACAGCCTGCTGACAGAAGCATTGGTGAACTTCCTGCGATGGGACTAGCTAACCCTCTAACCCTGGATGGGACAGAACCTGGACTAGCTAACCCTGGATGGGACAGAACGTGGACTAGCTAACCCTCTAACCCTGGATGGGACAGAACCTGGACTAGCTAACCCTGGATGGGACAGAACGTGGACTAGCTAACCCTCTAACCCTGGATGGGACAGAACCTGGACTAGCTAACCCTGGATGGGACAGAACCTGGACTAGCTAACCCTGGATGGGACAGAACCTGGACTAGCTAACCCTGGATGGGACAGAACGTGGACTAGCTAACCCTCTAACCCTGGATGGGACAGAACCTGGACTAGCTAACCCTGGATGGGACAGAACCTGGACTAGCTAACCCTGGATGGGACAGAACCTGGACTAGCTAACCCTGGATGGGACAGAACCTGGACTAGCTAACCCTCTAACCCTGGATGGGACAGAACCTGGACTAGCTAACCCTGGATGGGACAGAACCTGGACTAGCTAACCCTGGATGGGACAGAACCTGGACTAGCTAACCCTCTAACCCTGGATGGGACAGAACCTGGACTAGCTAACCCTGGATGGGACAGAACCTGGACTAGCTAACCCTGGATGGGACAGAACGTGGACTAGCTAACCCTCTAACCCTGGATGGGACAGAACGTGGACTAGCTAACCATGGATGGGACAGAACGTGGACTAGCTAACCCTCTAACCCTGGATGGGACAGAACGTGGACTAGCTAAGCCTCTAACCTTGGATGGGACAGAACGTGGACTAGCTAACCCTGGATGGGACAGAACGTGGACTAACTAACCCTGGATGGGACAGACTACCTAACCCCCTAACCTCTAACCTTAACCCTGCATGTATTTGATTGACTTGCTGAATGAAGTCAAATAAATGTTAAATTAAAATGTAAAAAAGGTTATTTGCAGCAGTTTAGTGTGCAGTACCTTCCGTTAAGAATATTTTATTATCTTCATTATCGATTAATCTGCCAATCAATTAGTGATTGAATCCATTTACAACGTCAATTTACTGAGGAAACAGAGACCAAGTATTTTACAAGCTGCAACCAGAGAAAGATCAACGTAGTAAATATGTTGTGTTGATGTTTGTGACCTCTGACCCTGAAGGAGCAGTGAGACTAGTTGAGTACCTGAAGGGCTTCTCTCCATTGTGGAGGCGCAGGTGTCTCTGGAAGTTGTACTTGAGGCCGAAGCTGAGTCCGCAGGTCTGACACATGAAGGGCTTCTCTCCGGAGTGGACCACTCGGTGCTGCAGCAGTCCCATCTTACACTTGAAGGCCTTGTCGCACTCGCAGCACTTGTACGGCCGCTCCTCGGAGTGCGACCGCTTGTGGACGCGCAGGTTGCTGGCGGTGGAGAAGCTCTTCCCGCAGGCGGGGCAGGCGTACGGCCGGGCGCCGGTGTGGACGGTCTGGTGCTCACGGAGGCTCTTCTTCCTGGTGAAGCCTTTCCCGCAGACGTCGCACATGAAGGGCTTGACCTGTGCGTGCGACACCTCGTGGTACCGCAGCGCGCCGGCCGAGGTGAAGGTGCGGTCGCAGACGCGGCACTGCAGCGGTGTTTTCTCCAGCCGGTGAGACGCCTGGTGGACTCGGAGCTGCCGCAGCAGCCTGAACTTCCTGTCGCATTGGTTGCAGCGCAGCAGCTTGTCGGGGTCCTTCTCCTGAGCCTCCCTCAGCTGGTGGCTCAGCAGGTGCTTCTGCAGACTCTTGGCCTTGTAGAAACCTTTGTCGCAGGAGCTGCAGGGGAAAGGTTTGAGGTGACAGGACACGTGTTTCCTCAGCTGGTGTTTCTGATGGAAACCTTTGTTACAGAGTTCACAGAAGAACCTCTTCTCTTTGTACAGCTCCCTCCTCCTCTTCCTCTCCAGCTCCTTCTGCTCCTCCTCACAGAGAGCTGCACAGGAAGACATGCCACATGTCCACTCAGATACAAACAGTAGAGTGCAGTGGGACACTTTCTGCTCCTCTAACATCAAAAACAGATTTCACAGAGGTACGATCCTGCAGAACAACACGTTGCCTCCTGGTGTGAAACCAGTAGGGAACACGTTGCCTCCTGGTGTGAAACCAGTAGGGAACACGTTGCCTCCTGGTGTGAAACCAGTAGGGAGGTGAAGAGGAGCAATAGAGCCCAGACTGTTTAAGATCATTACAAGAGTTCTGATTTTACCTTCCAGACTGAGACATGCGGTCTGACTTCATCAACGCACCATCTTTACCTAACGTTCTTAAACACATCATCATCACTCCATCACTACCTGTCTCACCTGGTTGGCCGTCAGCAAGGGCTGCTTCAACAGTTTCCATCTTTATTTCTGTTTCCTGGAAAACAGAGACTTGTGATTCTATTGTTCAGATATGAATTATTATCATCAGTTGTTTAGAAACAATTGGAAAGATAAGATCCATTATTAATCATGAATGATATCACCTTCAGAAACAGATCAATTATTCCTCCTAAGATGTGCATCGACATATATCATTAGATAATTATTTCCATAGATGATCCTTTACTGATCATGCATGCATGCATGCATATATAAATAAATAAATGACACACACACACTTACAACAACCGACTGGTCCTCTTCAGGTGAGGGCGTGTCTTCCCTGGCTGTCACTGGAACACCTGTGAGCTCACTGGTTGGCTGATTATCATCCACAGGAAGAGATGTCACTTCCCCAGGAGATTCATCAGGATCTGTGGAGATCTGGTTCATGTCTAACACCACCTCGGTCTGAAGATCAGGGATAGCTGTGGTTTGATCTGGTTTCTCCGGCAGTACCGGGGGGGCAGGGCTGTTCTGGCCTGTGATTGGTCCGGGGATCGGCTGGCTGATGATGACCAAAGGCACCTGAGGGTTGCTGCTGGCTCTGCGTCTGGATTTAGCAGAGTTGAGGATGGCCATGGCGAGGGCCGCAGGGTTAGCAGCTGGTTGGTTGATGTCCAGTGACGAGGCAGGTCCATCTGGGGGGTTCAGGACCAAACCGGAAAAGTCTCAAAGGAAGTTTCCTTCACTTCATTCAAATCGTTTTGGGATAAAACACTGTAAAACACGGGTCTACGAGGTCACGTTGTTCCTAGAGCGTCTACGTGCGGTCTACAAGGTCACGTCTACGTACGGTCTACGAGGTTAAGACGTTCCTACAGAGTCTACGTACGGTCTGTAAGGTCACGTTGTTCCTACAGAGTCTACGTACGGTCTACGAGGTTAAGACGTTCCTACAGAGTCTACGTACGGTCTGTAAGGTCACGTTGTTCCTACAGAGTCTACGTACGGTCTACGAGGTTAAGACGTTCCTACAGAGTCTACGTACGGTCTATGAGGTCACGTTGTTCCTAGAGTCTACGTACGGTCTGTGAGGTCACGTTGTTCCTAGAGTCTACGTACGGTCTGTGAGGTCACGTTGTTCCTACAGAGTCTACGTACGGTCTATGAGGTCACATTGTTCCTACAGAGTCTACGTACGGTCTACGAGGTTAAGACGTTCCTACAGAGTCTACGTACGGTCTATGAGGCCACGTTGTTCCTAGAGTCTACGTACGGTCTGTGAGGTCACGTTGTTCCTACAGAGTCTACGTACGGTCTATGAGGTCACATTGTTCCTACAGAGTCTACGTACGGTCTGTAAGGTCACGTTGTTCCTACAGAGTCTACGTACGGTCTATGAGGTCACATTGTTCCTACAGAGTCTACGTACGGTCTGTAAGGTCACGTTGTTCCTACAGAGTCTACGTACGGTCTATGAGGTTAAGACGTTCCTACAGAGTCTACGTACGGTCACGTTGTTCCTACAGAGTCTACGTACGGTCTGTTAGGTCACGTTGTTCCTACAGAGTCTACATACGGTCTGTGAGGTCAAGTTGTTCTACAGAGTCTACGTACGGTCTACGAGGTTAAGACGTTCCTACAGAGTCTACGTATGGTCTGTAAGGTCACGTTGTTCCTACAGAGTCTACGTACGGTCTATGAGGTCACGTTGTTCCTACAGAGTCTACGTACGGTCTGTTAGGTCACGTTGTTCCTACAGAGTCTACATACGGTCTGTAAGGTCACGTTGTTCCTACAGAGTCTACGTACGGTCTATGAGGTCACGTTGTTCCTACAGAGTCTACGTACGGTCTGTAAGGTCACGTTGTTCCTACAGAGTCTACGTACGGTCTATGAGGTCACGTTGTTCCTACAGAGTCTACGTACGGTCTGTTAGGTCACGTTGTTCCTACAGAGTCTACATACGGTCTGTGAGGTCACGTTGTTCTACAGAGTCTACGTACGGTCTACGAGGTTAAGACGTTCCTACAGAGTCTACGTACGGTCCACGAGGTTAAGACGTTCCTACAGAGTCTACGTACGGTCTACGAGGTCACGTTGTTCCTACAGAGTCTACATACGGTCTGTGAGGTCACGTTGTTCCTACAGAGTCTACATACGGTCTGTGAGGTCACGTTGTTCCTACAGAGTCTACGTACGGTCTGTGAGGTCACGTTGTTCCTACAGAGTCTACGTACGGTCTGTGAGGTCACGTTGTTCCTACAGAGTCTACGTACGGTCTGTGAGGTCACGTTGTTCCTACAGAGTCTACGTACGGTCTGTTAGGTCACGTTGTTCCTACAGAGTCTACGTACGGTCTATGAGGTCACGTTGTTCCTACAGAGTCTACGTACGGTCTGTGAGGTCACGTTGTTCCTACAGAGTCTACGTACGGTCTGTTAGGTCACGTTGTTCCTACAGAGTCTACGTACGGTCTATGAGGTCACGTTGTTCCTACAGAGTCTACGTACGGTCTGTGAGGTCACGTTGTTCCTACAGAGTCTACGTACGGTCTGTGAGGTCACGTTGTTCCTACAGAGTCTACGTACGGTCTGTGAGGTCACGTTGTTCCTACAGAGTCTACGTACGGTCTGTGAGGTCACGTTGTTCCTACAGAGTCTACGTACGGTCTGTGAGGTCACGTTGTTCCTACAGAGTCTACGTACGGTCTGTTAGGTCACGTTGTTCCTACAGAGTCTACGTACGGTCTATGAGGTCACGTTGTTCCTACAGAGTCTACGTACGGTCTGTGAGGTCACGTTGTTCCTACAGAGTCTACGTATGGTCTGTAAGGTCACGTTGTTCCTACAGAGTCTACGTACGGTCTATGAGGTCACGTTGTTCCTACAGAGTCTACGTACGGTCTGTGAGGTCACGTTGTTCCTACAGAGTCTACGTACGGTCTGTGAGGTCACGTTGTTCCTACAGAGTCTACGTACGGTCTGTGAGGTCACGTTGTTCCTACAGAGTCTACGTACGGTCTGTGAGGTCACGTTGTTCCTACAGAGTCTACGTACGGTCTGTGAGGTCACGTTGTTCCTACAGAGTCTACATACGGTCTGTGAGGTCACGTTGTTCCTACAGAGTCTACATACGGTCTGTTAGGTCACGTTGTTCCTACAGAGTCTACGTACGGTCTGTGAGGTCACGTTGTTCCTACAGAGTCTACGTATGGTCTGTTAGGTCACGTTGTTCCTACAGAGTCTACGTACGGTCTACTCTACAAGGTCAAGTTGTTGAACCTACCTAGACCCTTGAAGTATTAAGATGAACTGTGGACTGGACTCTTTGAAAGCAGGTGAAGTTCTTGCACTCTCCAGAAAGCGTTTAGGCCAAATCATTCACTACCAGAATCTAACAGTTTTTCCGCAGTAAACCAGTTCAATTAAGTTTTTGTTTAATTACAAACTGAGTTTGAAAGTGAAATATGAACAAAGATGTCATCTGTCCGTCTCACCTGATGGTCTTATCTTATAAACCGTCTGTGTGTTCTCGGTCTTTGACCTCAGGTCACACTCCAGATGTCCCACGTTGTCCTTCAGAGCTTGGTTTTCCATCACTAAGGTTACGTACAGCTCTCTGAAGACTCTGCAGATCTTACGAACAGCCTCCCTGGTCATCACGTGGAGGACGGCAGTCAGCTGATCCTGGAGGGAAGTTAGAGTGTTAAACTCGTATCAAGGGGTTCCTGTTAAACTCAAGCTCTGCGTTTGTGTTGTTGTTGGTCCATCTGAATAAAGTAAAGGATTAATGAATGTATCAAGAACCCTGTTGGAGCGCTAATTTAGTTGCTTTCTGTTATGTTTGAGGAAAACACACGGTGAATTTAGACGTGCAGTTCTAACAGTGAACACATCGTGTCAACGTGGGCGTGTCTTATCCCGTGTTGGGCTGTGAACAGGAATACAAGATTACTTTAATGCAGATTGAACATTGATGATGTGATGGGGTCACGGATCAACAGCTTGAACGAGCCAGAGCCAGACGGTGACCCCAGTGGCTTTAACATTTAAACTGGATCATTGCTAAAGTCACTACAAAACCAATCAGCAGAACATTGAACAATGACAATCATTTTAGTTTGCACCACATGTACTCATACTTTTTAAAAACAAGACCTTTTTTTCACCAAAATTGCGAAGATTTTCATAACATCTATTTTTCTGTGTAGTTAACTTATTGTTGGCTATTAGACTCATGTTTAATCTAAAGATATCTCTTATGATAATAATAATAATAATACATAACATGTAGGCTCATGTTTAATCTAAAGACATCTCTTATAATAATAATTATAATAATAATAATAATAATAATGATACATAACATGTAGGCTCATGTTTAATCTAAAGACATCTCTTATAATAATAATAATAATAATAATAATACATAACATGTAGGCTCATGTTTAATCTAAAGACATCTCTTATAATAATAATAATAATAATAATACATAACATGTAGGCTCATGTTTAATCTAAAGACATCTCTTATAATAATAATAATAATAATAATACATAACATGTAGGCTCATGTTTAATCTAAAGACATCTCTTATGATAATAATAATAATAATAATAATAATAATAATAATAATAATAAATAACATGTAGACTCATGTGAAGTCCCTTCCTGCTTCAAGCGCTCCTTGATCATCCCGGTCCCCAAGAAATCCTCCATCACAGGATTAAATGACTACAGACCCGTCGCCCTGACGTCTGTGGTCATGAAGTCCTTTGAGAGGCTGGTGTTGACCCATCTGAAGGACATCACAGGGCCCCTGCTGGACCCCCTGCAGTTTGCCTACCGTGCAAACAGGTCGGTGGATGATGCAGTAAATATAGGACTGCACCATATTCTGCAACACCTCGACTCCCCAGGGAGATATGCAAGGGTTCTGTTTGTGGACTTCAGCTCTGCATTCAACACGATCATCCCGGAGGTTCTTCAACCCAAACTCTCCCAGCTCACCGTGCCAGCCCCCACCTGCCGGTGGATCACAAACTTCCTGACAGACAGGACGCAGCAGGTGAGGCTGGGAAAAATCATATCCAGCACCCGGACTATAAGCACTGGCGCCCCCCAGGGATGTGTGCTCTCTCCACTGCTCTTCTCCCTCTACACCAACGACTGCACCTCAGGGGACCCTCTGTTAAACTCCTGAAGTTCACAGACGACACAACGGTCATCGGCCTCATCAGCGACGGGGACGAGTCTGCGTACAGACGGGAGGTTGAACAGCTGGTTCTCTGGTGTGGTCAGAACCACCTGGAGCTGAACAAGGCCAAAACTGTAGAGATGACAGTGGACTTCAGGAGGAGCCCCCCAACACTACCCCCCCTCACAATACACAACAGCACTGTTTCTGCGGTGGAGACCTTCAAGTTTCTGGGATCCACAATCTCCCGGGACCTGAAGTGGACCGCCAACATCAACACCATCCGGAAAAAGGCCCAGCAGAGGCTGAACTTCCTGATCCAGCTCAGGAAGTTCAACCTGCCTCAGGAGCTGCTGATCCTGTTTTACTCCGCCATCATCCAGTCTGTCCTCTGCTCTTCATCATCCAGTCTGTCCTCTGCTCTTCCATCAGAATCAGAATCAGAATCCGTTTATTCGCCAGGAATGTTTTCACACAAACGAGGAATTTTTTGAGGCCGAAGGTGCATACATACATTGGACATGGGACGTAAGACGAGACAAACAACAATCAACAATCAACGAAAACAACAGTGCAATTGGAATTGGAATATGTGTAAGATAAGCAAGTGCTCAGTCAACACAGAGTGTTTAAGTGTGCGTTGTGCAGAGGAGTGAATGGTAAGAGAAATAAAAATAAAGAAGAGAAAATAAAAATAAAGAGTTCAAATTAAAAAATAAAAATTAAAAATTAAAATTAAAATAGCTGGGGGTGACAGACAGACAGTGGGGTCAGTGGGGGACCCGAGCCCCATTGATGAGCCCGACTGCTGACGGGAAGAAACAGTTTGTGTGGCGTGAGGTCTTGGTCCTGATGGACCTCAGCCTCCTGCCAGAGGGGAGGGACTCCAACAGGATATGTCCAGGGTGAGAGGGGTCAGCTGCAATCGTCCTAGCTCGCCTCAGAGTCCTGGAGGCGAACAAGTCCTGGAGGGACGGCAGATTGCAGCCAATCACCTCTCAGCAGAGCGGATGATGCGCTGCAGCCTGGCCTTGTCCTTGGCAGTGGCTGCGGTGTGCCAGACGGTGATGGAGGAGCACAGGATGGACTCAATGATGGCAGTGTAGAAGTGCACCATCATTTTCTTCGGCAGGTTGAACTTCTTCAGCTGCCTCAGGAAGAACATCCTCTGCTGGGCCTTCTTGGCGATGGAGCTGATGTTCAGTTCCCACTTGAGGTCCTGGGAAATGATGGAGCCCAGGAAGCGGAAGGACTCCACAGCGTCGACGGGGGAGTCACACAGGATGAGGGGGGGCGGGTGGGGCTGCGTTCTTTCTGAAGTCCACAACCATCTCCACTGTCTTCAGAGCGTTGAGCTCCAGGTTGTTCTGGCTGCACCAGGTCACCAGGTGGTCAGTCTCCCACCTGTAGGCGGACTCGTCCCCACCAGAGATGAGTCCAATGAGGGTGGTGTCATCCGCGAACTTCAGGAGCTTGACGGACTGGTGACTGGAGGTGCAGCTGTTGGTGTACAGCGAGAAGAGCAGAGGGGAAAGAACGCAGCCTTGGGGGGAACCGGTGCTGGTGGTCCGAGAGCCTGAGACGTGTTTCCCCAGCCTCACCTGCTGCTTCCTGTCAGTCAGGAAGTCTGTGATCCACCTGCAGGTGGAGTCGGGCACGTGCAGCTGGGAGAGCTTGTCCTGCAGCAGAGATGGGATGATGGTGTTGAAGGCAGAGCTGAAGTCCACGAACAGGATCCTGGCGTAGGTTCCTGGGGAGTCCAGATGCTGGAGGATGTAGTGGAGGGCCATGTTGACAGCATCGTCTACAGACCTGTTGGCCCTGTAGGCCAGGGCTCCAGACTGCGACCAAATGGTCGCATTTTGCGCCTAAAATTAGACACAGTGTGACAAAATGTTTCATCTACTCGCGCATGCGCGACCAGTATATATATTTTTTTTTTTTATTAAATAGTTTTGTTGCTGACAAACTTGTTGTACACTTCAGCCCACTATAGTTAGCGGCAGGCACGTGCACAGATAGACCCCTAGTGGTGCTCAAGCACCTGCCCTTTTGCATTTATTTGAGTTATTGTGAGAATTTCGCCCCGACATGCTCCTCCACGTAGTGCTCATGCAGCGCTGAGTGCCAGGCCAGACGGGTGCAGCTACTTCTTCTCTGACCCGCAGCATCAGACAAACGGGTAGTGAGGGTGTTTGTGCAATCCCCCGACGTTGTTTGGTGATAAATTAACCACAACATTAACGCCGCTGAAAACAGGGAGGGGGAGATGATGGTCTGTGGCTGGTTGATGGGCCTGTGGGGCGTGGCGTCAGGACTGCTCCATTGGCTTTCAAAGCGACAGTAGAACTCGTTCAGCTCGTCTGCCAGGCGGAGGTCGTTCATGGCGTGGGGGTTTAGGCTTGTAGTTGGTGATCTGCCTGAGCCTCTCCAGACAGAAGCAGAGTCACTTGCTGAGAGCTGTTGTTGCAGTTTCTCAGAGTACAGTCGTTTAGCATCTCTCACCGCCTTGCTAAACCTGTATTTTGACTCTGTGTACAAGTCCTTGTCCCCCCTCCTGAATGCCTGGTCCTTGTGCAGTCTTAGCTTCCTGAGTTCCGCTGTGAACCAGGGTTTGTCGTTGTTATAACTCACCCTGGTGCTGGTTGGAACACAGCTGTCCTCACAGAAGCTGATGTAGGAAGTTACAGCCTCTGTGAACTCATCCAGACTGTTAGTAGCAGTCCTGAAGACATCCCAGTCTGTACAGTCCAAGTAACCTGAAGATCCTCCAGAGCCTCACTGGTCCACTTCTTGAACTTCCTCACCACAGGTTTGCAGAGCTTTAGTTTCTGCCTGTATGAGGGAATCAGGTGAACCATGGCGTGGTCAGAGTTTCCCAGAGCAGCACGAGGAACGGCGTGATAAGCCCCACTGATTGTGGTGTAGCAGTGGTCCAGAATGCTCTTCTCTCTAGTAGGGCATTTAATAGACTGTCTGTATTTAGGGAGTTCATGGCTGAGGTTTCCTTTGTTAAAGTCCCCGAGGACAATAACTAAAGAGTCCGGGTAGGTCCGCTCCACACACCGTATCTGCTCGGCGAGCGTCCGCTGTGCGTCCTGCGCGTTGGCCTGCGGCGCCATGTGAACACCGACCAGGATGAAGGAAGCGAACTCACGTGGGGAGTAGAAGGGTTTGCAGTGGATGATGAGGGATTCCAGGTCCGGCGAACAGTACTGTAGAATCACTGTTACGTCGTTTCACCAGCCGTTGTTGAGGTAGAAGCAGATTCCTCCACCCTTCGTTTTGCCGGAGAGCTCCGTGTCGCGGTCCGCTCTGAACAGCTGGAAGCCGGCCAGCTGGAACGCGGAGTCCGGTATGGATCCACAGAGCCAGGTCTCCGTGAAGCACAGAACGGAGGAAGAAGAAAAGTCTCTGTCTCTCCCAACAAGGAGCTGAAGTTCGTCCAGTTTGTTGCACAATGAGCGGACGTTGGAGAGAAATATGCCCGGCAGCGCTGTGCGGGATCCCCGTTTACGGAGACGCAGCAGCGCTGTGCGGGATCCCCGTTTACGGAGACGCAGCAGCGCTGTGCGGGATCCCCGTTTACGGAGACGCAGCAGCGCTGTGCGGGATCCCCGTTTACGGAGACGCAGCAGCGCTGTGCGGGATCCCCGTTTACGGAGACGCAGCAGCGCTGTGCGGGATCCCCGTTTACGGAGACGCAGCAGCGCTGTGCGGGATCCCCGTTTACGGAGACGCAGCAGCGCTGTGCGGGATCCCCGTTTACGGAGACGCAGCAGCGCTGTGCGGGATCCCCGTTTACGGAGACGCAGCAGCGCGCCGGCACGTTTCCCTCTCCGGCGGCGTCTCACTGCGTGAGCCAAGGTGAGCGCACCTTTCACGAGAATGTCCAGTAGTTCCACAGAGGTTAAAGAAGCTGGGGTTGTTACCCTGATGTTCATGAGCTCATCTCTGGTGAAAGAGCACCGGGAATCGCAGCAGAAAGCAGCATTTAAGACAAAAAGAACAAACAACAATGAGCACCGTCTTGCCGAGGCAGCTATCGTCGGCGCCATCTTCAAGTAATTCCATCATCCAGTCTGTCCTCTGCTCTTCATCACTGTGTGTTCTGGATCACCAAACAGGACAGAGTCAGACTCCAACGGATCATCAGGTCTGCAGAGAGAACCATTGGTTCCAGCCTGCCCTCCATCCTGGACTTGCACACCACCAGAGTCAGGAAGCGGGCTGTAAAGATCACCACAGACCCCTCACACCCTGTAGACCCTCACACCCTGTAGACCCTCACACCCTGTAGACCCTCACACCCTGTAGACCCTCACACCCTGTAGACCCTCACACCCTGTAGACCCTCTCACCCTGTAGACCCTCTCACCCTGTAGACCCTCTCACCCTGTAGACCCTCTCACCCTGTAGACCCTCTCACCCTGTAGACCCTCTCACCCTGTAGACCCCTCACACCCTGTAGACCCTCACACCCTGTACACAAGCTGTTCACCTCCTCCCCTCTGGAAGGCGCTACAGAGCACTATACGCCAAAACCACCAGACACAGGAACAGCTTCTTCCCACTGGAGTCACTCTGATGAACAGTTAAACAGACTCTTCATCTGCACTATCTGCACTTTTTTGTTGTTTTACTACTGTCTTTAATGTCCTTTTTATATTTTTTATATTTATCTTGTATATTGTGTGTGAAAAAAGTACGAAGAGCAAGTGAAACCGGAGTCAAATTCCATGTATGTGAAAATTTACATGGCCATTAAAGCTGATTCTGATTCTGATGTTTAATCTAAAGACATCTCTTATGATAATAATAATAATAATAATAATAATAATAATAATAATAATTAATAACATGTAGGCTCATGTTTAATCTAAATATATAATAATAATAATAATAATAATAATAATAATAATAATACATAACATGCATCAAAGTGTTTCACATAACAATACAGGTACACGCACATTTCTACAAAACATATATATTCATAAACACATAAATAAATACAAACGAGGTCTGTAAACTACGAATCAAACAGGAAGTCATTTGAAATCACGTTTCTGTAGTCTCGCGTGATTACAACTCCCAGCAAAGACGGAAGTGACGGTGGGATGTTCCTCTGAAGCTCAGATAAACTTTAACATTTGCATGTATTTCTCTCTCTGTATATGTGTGTTTATATATGTATAAATACATATACATACATAAACATGCGCACACGTGTCCTCACCCGTCTCTCCCGGCTGTCTGTCCCCTGCTGGAGGACAGAGACGGCGGACTCCACCGCCGCCTCCATGATGAGCTCCGTCTGGGACGCGAACGTGTCGGTCCGCTCCATCGCGGCCCGTGAGCCTCCCGGAGGGTCTGCGGGCCGGAACCGGGTCTGGACCGGGTCTGGTACCGGGCCTCGGACAGGGTAGTCCGGTCCCGGTTCAGCGGGTCTGTCACTGTCGGAGAAAGTGTGAAACACAAACACTTCGTATCTTTGTATCCAATATGGCGCTCTGACTACATCCGGTTCCTTTCAAAGCAAAGGTCGGTTCACTGCCGAGTACCTTTCAAAGTAAAGGTTGTGTCTAAACACACATCACAGATCCGTTTCCGTCTGTTCCATTCATTATGTTATAATATATTATTATTATTACACATGAAACTACCACAATGTTAAAAAATCATGTAACACATTTTTTTAATATATTATGTAATATTCCTTGTAGTAATGGCTGTTTAAACTATGTAGTTACACATTGTGGCCGCTAGATGGAAGCAAACACACAAGTCTACACATTGAAATTGAATCAAAATACATGAAAACAACATAATAATATAAAATACAACAATAAGTAGAAAACTATGAAAACATGTATATAATATATATATATATATATATATATATATATATATATATATATATATATAAATATATATATAATAAAATGAGTCCTATCTCTTGAGGTGGGACGATTACAATCTAACTCACGGGTGGCCAAACTCTGTGGCTCAGGGGCCACAATGAGTTAAAAATGATGGGCGGGGCCAGTATCAGATGCATGGAGAGTGTTTGTGTGAACTAATACAAATTACAAGAAAAGCCATTAATTAAGCCTTAGAGTCTGTACGAGGTTCCATCTTTAGAGTATATGAGCTTCCATCTTTAGAGTATGTATGAGCTTCCAGTTTTAGAGTCTACGAGCTTCCAGCTTTAGAGTCTATGAGCTTCCAGCTTTAGAGTCTACGAGCTTCCAGCTTTAGAGTCTATGAGCTTCCAGCTTTAGAGTCTACGAGCTTCCAGCTTTAGAGTCTATGAGCTTCCAGCTTTAGAGTCTGTATGAGCTTCCAGCTTTAGAGTCTATGAGCTTCCAGCTTTAGAGTCTGTGAGCTTCCAGCTTTAGAGTCTGTATGAGCTTCCAGCTTTAGAGTCTATGAGCTTCCAGCTTTAGAGTATATGAGCTTCCAGCTTTAGAGTCTGTGAGCTTCCAGCTTTAGAGTATGTGAGCTTCCAGCTTTAGAGTCTGTATGAGCTTCCAGCTTTAGAGTCTGTATGAGCTTCCAGCTTTAGAGTATATGAGCTTCCAGCTTTAGAGTCTATGAGCTTCCAGCTTTAGAGTCTATGAGCTTCCAGCTTTAGAGTATATGAGCTTCCAGCTTTAGAGTCTGTGAGCTTCCAGCTTTAGAGTCTGTGAGCTTCCAGCTTTAGAGTATGTGAGTTTCCAGCTTTAGAGTATATGAGCTTCCAGCTTTAGAGTCTGTGAGCTTCCAGCTTTAGAGTATGTGAGCTTCCAGCTTTAGAGTATGTGAGCTTCCAGTTTTAGAGTCTATGAGCTTCCAGCTTTAGAGTCTATGAGCTTCCAGCTTTATAGTCTGTATGAGCTTCCAGCTTTAGAGTCTATGAGCTTCCAGCTTTATAGTCTGTATGAGCTTCCAGCTTTAGAGTCTATGAGCTTCCAGCTTTAGAGTATGTGAGCTTCCAGCTTTAGAGTCTGTGAGCTTCCAGCTTTAGAGTCTATGAGCTTCCAGCTTTAGAGTATGTGAGCTTCCAGCTTTAGAGTCTGTGAGCTTCCAGCTTTAGAGTATGTGAGCTTCCAGCTTTAGAGTCTGTATGAGCTTCCAGCTTTAGAGTCTGTATGAGCTTCCAGCTTTAGTCTATGAGCTTCCAGCTTTAGAGTATGTGAGCTTCCAGCTTTAGAGTCTGTGAGCTTCCAGCTTTAGAGTATATGAGCTTCCAGCTTTAGAGTCTATGAGCTTCCAGCTTTAGAGTATGTGAGCTTCCAGCTTTAGAGTCTGTGAGCTTCCAGCTTTAGAGTATGTGAGCTTCCAGCTTTAGAGTTTATGAGGTTCCAGCTTTAGAGTATGTGAGCTTCCAGCTTTAGAGTCTATGAGCTTCCAGCTTTATAGTCTGTATGAGCTTCCAGCTTTAGAGTCTGTATGAGCTTCCAGCTTTAGAGTCTATGAGCTTCCAGCTTTAGAGTCTGTATGAGCTTCCAGCTTTAGAGTCTGTATGAGCTTCCAGCTTTAGAGTCTATGAGCTTCCAGCTTTAGAGTCTGTATGAGCTTCCAGCTTTAGAGTCTATGAGCTTCCAGCTTTAGAGTCTGTATGAGCTTCCAGCTTTAGAGTCTATGAGCTTCCAGCTTTAGAGTATGTGAGCTTCCAGCTTTAGAGTCTGTGAGCTTCCAGCTTTAGAGTCTATGAGCTTCCAGCTTTAGAGTATGTGAGCTTCCAGCTTTAGAGTCTGTGAGCTTCCAGCTTTAGAGTATGTGAGCTTCCAGCTTTAGAGTATGTGAGCTTCCAGCTTTAGAGTATGTGAGCTTCCAGCTTTAGAGTCTGTGAGCTTCCAGCTTTAGAGTCTGTATGAGCTTCCAGCTTTAGAGTCTGTATGAGCTTCCAGCTTTAGAGTCTATGAGCTTCCAGCTTTAGAGTCTGTGAGCTTCCAGCTTTAGAGTATATGAGCTTCCAGCTTAGAGTATATGAGCTTCCAGCTTTAGAGTCTGTATGAGCTTCCAGCTTTAGAGTCTATGAGCTTCCAGCTTTAGAGTATGTGAGCTTCCAGCTTTAGAGTATGTGAGCTTCCAGCTTTAGAGTAAATGAGCTTCCAGCTTTAGAGTATGTGAGCTTCCAGTTTTAGAGTCTATGAGCTTCCAGCTTTAGAGTATGTGAGCTTCCAGCTTTAGAGTTTATGAGCTTCCAGCTTTAGAGTATGTGAGCTTCCAGCTTTAGAGTCTATGAGCTTCCAGCTTTAGAGTCTGTGAGCTTCCAGCTTTAGAGTTTATGAGGTTCCAGCTTTAGAGTCTGTGAGCTTCCAGCTTTAGAGTCTGTGAGCTTCCAGCTTTAGAGTATGTGAGCTTCCAGCTTTAGAGTATGTGAGCTTCCAGCTTTAGAGTATGTGAGCTTCCAGTTTTAGAGTCTATGAGCTTCCAGCTTTAGAGTATGTGAGCTTCCAGCTTTAGAGTCTGTATGAGCTTCCAGCTTTAGAGTCTGTGAGCTTCCAGCTTTATAGTCTGTATGAGCTTCCAGCTTTAGAGTCTGTATGAGCTTCCAGCTTTAGAGTATATGAGCTTCCAGCTTTAGAGTCTGTATGAGCTTCCAGCTTTAGAGTCTATGAGCTTCCAGCTTTAGAGTAAATGAGCTTCCAGCTTTAGAGTATGTGAGCTTCCAGTTTTAGAGTTAATGAGCTTCCAGCTTTAGAGTCTGTATGAGCTTCCAGCTTTAGAGTATATGAGCTTCCAGCTTTAGAGTCTGTATGAGCTTCCAGCTTTAGAGTATGTGAGCTTCCAGTTTTAGAGTCTATGAGCTTCCAGCTTTAGAGTCTGTGAGCTTCCAGCTTTAGAGTATGTGAGCTTCCAGCTTTAGAATTTATGAGCTTTCAGCTTTAGAGTATGTGAGCTTCCAGTTTTAGAGTCTATGAGCTTCCAGCTTTAGAGTATGTGATCTTCCAGCTTTAGAGTATGTGAGCTTCCAGCTTTAGAGTATGTGAGCTTCCAGCTTTAGAGTCTGTATGAGCTTCCAGCGTTAGAGTCTGTATGAGCTTCCAGCTTTAGAGTCTATGAGCTTCCAGCTTTAGAGTATGTGAGCTTCCAGCTTTAGAGTCTGTATGAGCTTCCAGCTTTAGAGTCTATGAGCTTCCAGCTTTAGAGTCTGTATGAGCTTCCAGCTTTAGAGTCTATGAGCTTCCAGCTTTAGAGTATGTGAGCTTCCAGCTTTAGAGTCTGTGAGCTTCCAGCTTTAGAGTATGTGAGCTTCCAGCTTTAGAGTATGTGAGCTTCCAGCTTTAGAGTATGTGAGCTTCCAGCTTTAGAGTCTGTATGAGCTTCCAGCGTTAGAGTCTGTATGAGCTTCCAGCTTTAGAGTCTATGAGCTTCCAGCTTTAGAGTATGTGAGCTTCCAGCTTTAGAGTCTGTGAGCTTCCAGCTTTAGAGTATGTGAGCTTCCAGCTTTAGAGTTTATGAGGTTCCAGCTTTAGAGTATGTGAGCTTCCAGCTTTAGAGTATGTGAGCTTCCAGCTTTAGAGTCTGTGAGCTTCCAGCTTTAGAGTATGTGGGCTTCCAGCTTTAGAGTCTGTGAGCTTCCAGCTTTAGAGTATGTGAGTTTCCAGCTTTAGAGTATGTGAGCTTCCAGCTTTAGAGTATGTGAGCTTCCAGCTTTAGAGTTTATGAGCTTCCAGCTTTAGAGTATGTGAGCTTCCAGTTTTAGAGTCTATGAGCTTCCAGCTTTAGAGTATGTGAGCTTCCAGCTTTAGAGTTTATGAGGTTCCAGCTTTAGAGTATGTGAGCTTCCAGCTTTAGAGTATGTGAGCTTCCAGCTTTAGAGTATGTGAGCTTCCAGTTTTAGAGTCTATGATCTTCCAGCTTTAGAGTATGTGAGCTTCCAGCTTTAGAGTCTGTATGAGCTTCCAGCTTTAGAGTCTATGAGCTTCCAGCTTTAGAGTCTTTATGAGCTTCCAGCTTTAGAGTCTATGAGCTTCCAGCTTTAGAGTCTGTATGAGCTTCCAGCTTTAGAGTCTATGAACTTCCAGCTTTAGAGTCTGTATGAGCTTCCAGCTTTAGAGTATGTGAGCTTCCAGCTTTAGAGTTTATGAGCTTTCAGCTTTAGAGTATGTGAGCTTCCAGTTTTAGAGTCTATGAGCTTCCAGCTTTAGAGTATGTGAGCTTCCAGCTTTAGAGTCTGTATGAGCTTCCAGCGTTAGAGTCTATGAGCTTCCAGCTTTAGAGTATGTGAGCTTCCAGCTTTAGAGTCTGTGAGCTTCCAGTTTTAGAGTCTATGAGCTTCCAGCTTTAGAGTATGTGAGCTTCCAGCTTTAGAGTCTGTATGAGCTTCCAGCTTTAGAGTCTATGAGCTTCCAGCTTTAGAGTATGTGAGCTTCCAGCTTTAGAGTCTGTGAGCTTCCAGTTTTAGAGTCTATGAGCTTCCAGCTTTAGAGTATGTGAGCTTCCAGCTTTAGAGTCTGTATGAGCTTCCAGCGTTAGAGTCTGTATGAGCTTCCAGCTTTGGAGTATGTGAGCTTCCAGCTTTAGAGTCTGTGAGCTTCCAGCTTTAGAGTATGTGAGCTTCCAGCTTTAGAGTCTGTATGAGCTTCCAGCTTTAGAGTCTATGAGCTTCCAGCTTTAGAGTCTGTATGAGCTTCCAGCTTTAGAGTCTATGAGCTTCCAGCTTTAGAGTATGTGAGCTTCCAGTTTTAGAGTCTATGAGCTTCCAGCTTTAGAGTCTGTGAGCTTCCAGCTTTAGAGTATGTGAGCTTCCAGCTTTAGAATTTATGAGCTTTCAGCTTTAGAGTATGTGAGCTTCCAGTTTTAGAGTCTATGAGCTTCCAGCTTTAGAGTATGTGATCTTCCAGCTTTAGAGTATGTGAGCTTCCAGCTTTAGAGTATGTGAGCTTCCAGCTTTAGAGTCTGTATGAGCTTCCAGCGTTAGAGTCTGTATGAGCTTCCAGCTTTAGAGTCTATGAGCTTCCAGCTTTAGAGTCTGTATGAGCTTCCAGCTTTAGAGTCTATGAGCTTCCAGCTTTAGAGTATGTGAGCTTCCAGCTTTAGAGTCTGTGAGCTTCCAGCTTTAGAGTATGTGAGCTTCCAGCTTTAGAGTATGTGAGCTTCCAGCTTTAGAGTATGTGAGCTTCCAGCTTTAGAGTCTGTATGAGCTTCCAGCGTTAGAGTATGTGAGCTTCCAGCTTTAGAGTCTGTATGAGCTTCCAGCTTTAGAGTCTATGAGCTTCCAGCTTTAGAGTATGTGAGCTTCCAGCTTTAGAGTCTGTGAGCTTCCAGCTTTAGAGTATGTGAGCTTCCAGCTTTAGAGTTTATGAGGTTCCAGCTTTAGAGTCTGTGAGCTTCCAGCTTTAGAGTCTGTGAGCTTCCAGCTTTAGAGTATGTGAGCTTCCAGCTTTAGAGTATGTGAGCTTCCAGCTTTAGAGTATGTGAGCTTCCAGCTTTAGAGTCTGTATGAGCTTCCAGCTTTAGAGTCTATGAGCTTCCAGCTTTAGAGTCTATGAGCTTCCAGCTTTAGAGTATGTGAGCTTCCAGCTTTAGAGTATGTGAGCTTCCAGCTTTAGAGTATGTGAGCTTCCAGTTTTAGAGTCTATGAGCTTCCAGCTTTAGAGTATGTGAGCTTCCAGCTTTAGAGTCTGTATGAGCTTCCAGCTTTAGAGTCTGTGAGCTTCCAGCTTTATAGTCTGTATGAGCTTCCAGCTTTAGAGTCTGTATGAGCTTCCAGCTTTAGAGTATATGAGCTTCCAGCTTTAGAGTCTGTATGAGCTTCCAGCTTTAGAGTCTGTGAGCTTCCAGCTTTAGAGTATGTGAGCTTCCAGCTTTAGAGTCTGTATGAGCTTCCAGCTTTAGAGTCTATGAGCTTCCAGCTTTAGAGTCTGTATGAGCTTCCAGCTTTAGAGTCTATGAGCTTCCAGCTTTAGAGTCTGTATGAGCTTCCAGCTTTAGAGTATGTGAGCTTCCAGTTTTAGAGTCTATGAGCTTCCAGCTTTAGAGTCTGTGAGCTTCCAGCTTTAGAGTATGTGAGCTTCCAGCTTTAGAATTTATGAGCTTTCAGCTTTAGAGTATGTGAGCTTCCAGTTTTAGAGTCTATGAGCTTCCAGCTTTAGAGTATGTGATCTTCCAGCTTTAGAGTATGTGAGCTTCCAGCTTTAGAGTATGTGAGCTTCCAGCTTTAGAGTCTGTATGAGCTTCCAGCGTTAGAGTCTGTATGAGCTTCCAGCTTTAGAGTCTATGAGCTTCCAGCTTTAGAGTCTGTATGAGCTTCCAGCTTTAGAGTCTATGAGCTTCCAGCTTTAGAGTATGTGAGCTTCCAGCTTTAGAGTCTGTGAGCTTCCAGCTTTAGAGTATGTGAGCTTCCAGCTTTAGAGTATGTGAGCTTCCAGCTTTAGAGTATGTGAGCCTCCAGCTTTAGAGTCTGTATGAGCTTCCAGCGTTAGAGTCTGTATGAGCTTCCAGCTTTAGAGTCTATGAGCTTCCAGCTTTAGAGTATGTGAGCTTCCAGCTTTAGAGTCTGTGAGCTTCCAGCTTTAGAGTATGTGAGCTTCCAGCTTTAGAGTTTATGAGGTTCCAGCTTTAGAGTATGTGAGCTTCCAGCTTTAGAGTATGTGAGCTTCCAGCTTTAGAGTCTGTGAGCTTCCAGCTTTAGAGTATGTGAGCTTCCAGCTTTAGAGTCTGTGAGCTTCCAGCTTTAGAGTATGTGAGTTTCCAGCTTTAGAGTATGTGAGCTTCCAGCTTTAGAGTATGTGAGCTTCCAGCTTTAGAGTTTATGAGCTTCCAGCTTTAGAGTATGTGAGCTTCCAGTTTTAGAGTCTATGAGCTTCCAGCTTTAGAGTATGTGAGCTTCCAGCTTTAGAGTTTATGAGGTTCCAGCTTTAGAGTATGTGAGCTTCCAGCTTTAGAGTATGTGAGCTTCCAGCTTTAGAGTATGTGAGCTTCCAGTTTTAGAGTCTATGATCTTCCAGCTTTAGAGTATGTGAGCTTCCAGCTTTAGAGTCTGTATGAGCTTCCAGCTTTAGAGTCTATGAGCTTCCAGCTTTAGAGTCTTTATGAGCTTCCAGCTTTAGAGTCTATGAGCTTCCAGCTTTAGAGTCTGTATGAGCTTCCAGCTTTAGAGTCTATGAACTTCCAGCTTTAGAGTCTGTATGAGCTTCCAGCTTTAGAGTATGTGAGCTTCCAGCTTTAGAGTTTATGAGCTTTCAGCTTTAGAGTATGTGAGCTTCCAGTTTTAGAGTCTATGAGCTTCCAGCTTTAGAGTATGTGAGCTTCCAGCTTTAGAGTCTGTATGAGCTTCCAGCGTTAGAGTCTATGAGCTTCCAGCTTTAGAGTATGTGAGCTTCCAGCTTTAGAGTCTGTGAGCTTCCAGTTTTAGAGTCTATGAGCTTCCAGCTTTAGAGTATGTGAGCTTCCAGCTTTAGAGTCTGTATGAGCTTCCAGCTTTAGAGTCTATGAGCTTCCAGCTTTAGAGTATGTGAGCTTCCAGCTTTAGAGTCTGTGAGCTTCCAGTTTTAGAGTCTATGAGCTTCCAGCTTTAGAGTATGTGAGCTTCCAGCTTTAGAGTCTGTATGAGCTTCCAGCGTTAGAGTCTGTATGAGCTTCCAGCTTTGGAGTATGTGAGCTTCCAGCTTTAGAGTCTGTGAGCTTCCAGCTTTAGAGTATGTGAGCTTCCAGCTTTAGAGTCTGTATGAGCTTCCAGCTTTAGAGTCTATGAGCTTCCAGCTTTAGAGTCTGTATGAGCTTCCAGCTTTAGAGTCTATGAGCTTCCAGCTTTAGAGTCTGTGAGCTTCCAGCTTTAGAGTATGTGAGCTTCCAGCTTTAGAGTATGTGAGCTTCCAGCTTTAGAGTATGTGAGCTTCCAGCTTTGGAGTATGTGAGCTTCCAGCTTTAGAGTATGTGAGCTTCCAGCTTTAGAGTATGTGAGCTTCCAGCTTTAGAGTCTGTATGAGCTTCCAGCTTTAGAGTCTATGAGCTTCCAGCTTTAGAGTCTGTATGAGCTTCCAGCTTTAGAGTCTATGAGCTTCCAGCTTTAGAGTCTGTGAGCTTCCAGCTTTAGAGTATGTGAGCTTCCAGCTTTAGAGTCTGTATGAGCTTCCAGCTTTAGAGTCTGTGAGCTTCCAGCTTTAGAGTCTATGAGCTTCCAGCTTTAGAGTCTGTATGAGCTTCCAGCTTTAGAGTCTGTGAGCTTCCAGCTTTATAGTCTGTATGAGCTTCCAGCTTTAGAGTATATGAGCTTCCAGCTTTAGAGTCTGTATGAGCTTCCAGCTTTAGAGTCTATGAGCTTCCAGCTTTAGAGTAAATGAGCGTCCAGCTTTAGAGTATGTGAGCTTCCAGTTTTAGAGTATATGAGCTTCCAGCTTTAGAGTATATGAGCTTCCAGCTTTAGAGTCTGTATGAGCTTCCAGCTTTAGAGTATGTGAGCTTCCAGCTTTAGAGTAAATGAGCTTCCAGCTTTAGAGTATGTGAGCTTCCAGTTTTAGAGTCTATGAGCTTCCAGCTTTAGAGTATGTGAGCTTCCAGCTTTAGAGTTTATGAGCTTTCAGCTTTAGAGTATGTGAGCTTCCAGTTTTAGAGTCTATGAGCTTCCAGCTTTAGAGTATGTGATCTTCCAGCTTTAGAGTATGTGAGCTTCCAGCTTTAGAGTCTGTATGAGCTTCCAGCGTTAGAGTCTGTATGAGCTTCCAGCTTTAGAGTCTATGAGCTTCCAGCTTTAGAGTATGTGAGCTTCCAGCTTTAGAGTCTGTATGAGCTTCCAGCTTTAGAGTCTATGAGCTTCCAGCTTTAGAGTCTGTATGAGCTTCCAGCTTTAGAGTCTATGAGCTTCCAGCTTTAGAGTATGTGAGCTTCCAGCTTTAGAGTCTGTGAGCTTCCAGCTTTAGAGTATGTGAGCTTCCAGCTTTAGAGTATGTATGAGCTTCCAGCTTTAGAGTATGTGAGCTTCCAGCTTTAGAGTATGTGAGCTTCCAGCTTTAGAGTCTGTGAGCTTCCAGCTTTAGAGTATGTGAGCTTCCAGCTTTAGAGTTTATGAGGTTCCAGCTTTAGAGTATGTGAGCTTCCAGCTTTAGAGTCTGTGAGCTTCCAGCTTTAGAGTATGTGAGCTTCCAGCTTTAGAGTCTGTATGAGCTTCCAGCTTTAGAGTCTATGAGCTTCCAGCTTTAGAGTCTGTATGAGCTTCCAGCTTTAGAGTCTATGAGCTTCCAGCTTTAGAGTATGTGAGCTTCCAGCTTTAGAGTCTGTGAGCTTCCAGCTTTAGAGTATGTGAGCTTCCAGCTTTAGAGTCTGTGAGCTTCCAGCTTTAGAGTCTGTATGAGCTTCCAGCTTTAGAGTATATGAGCTTCCAGCTTTAGAGTCTGTGAGCTTCCAGCTTTAGAGTATGTGAGCTTCCAGCTTTAGAGTATGTGAGCTTCCAGCTTTAGAGTATGTGAGCTTCCAGCTTTAGAGTCTGTGAGCTTCCAGCTTTAGAGTCTGTGAGCTTCCAGCTTTAGAGTATGTGAGCTTCCAGCTTTAGAGTATGTGAGCTTCCAGCTTTAGAGTATGTGAGCTTCCAGCTTTGGAGTATGTGAGCTTCCAGCTTTAGAGTATGTGAGCTTCCAGCTTTAGAGTATGTGAGCTTCCAGCTTTAGAGTCTGTATGAGCTTCCAGCTTTAGAGTCTATGAGCTTCCAGCTTTAGAGTCTGTATGAGCTTCCAGCTTTAGAGTCTATGAGCTTCCAGCTTTAGAGTCTGTGAGCTTCCAGCTTTAGAGTATGTGAGCTTCCAGCTTTAGAGTATGTGAGCTTCCAGCTTTAGAGTATGTGAGCTTCCAGCTTTAGAGTATGTGAGCTTCCAGTTTTAGAGTCTATGAGCTTCCAGCTTTAGAGTCTATGAGCTTCCAGCTTTAGAGTCTGTATGAGCTTCCAGCTTTAGAGTCTGTGAGCTTCCAGCTTTATAGTCTGTATGAGCTTCCAGCTTTAGAGTATATGAGCTTCCAGCTTTAGAGTCTGTATGAGCTTCCAGCTTTAGAGTCTATGAGCTTCCAGCTTTAGAGTAAATGAGCTTCCAGCTTTAGAGTATGTGAGCTTCCAGTTTTAGAGTATATGAGCTTCCAGCTTTAGAGTCTGTATGAGCTTCCAGCTTTAGAGTATATGAGCTTCCAGCTTTAGAGTCTGTATGAGCTTCCAGCTTTAGAGTATGTGAGCTTCCAGCTTTAGAGTAAATGAGCTTCCAGCTTTAGAGTATGTGAGCTTCCAGTTTTAGAGTCTATGAGCTTCCAGCTTTAGAGTATGTGATCTTCCAGCTTTAGAGTATGTGAGCTTCCAGCTTTAGAGTATGTGAGCTTCCAGCTTTAGAGTCTGTATGAGCTTCCAGCGTTAGAGTCTGTATGAGCTTCCAGCTTTAGAGTCTATGAGCTTCCAGCTTTAGAGTATGTGAGCTTCCAGCTTTAGAGTCTGTATGAGCTTCCAGCTTTAGAGTCTATGAGCTTCCAGCTTTAGAGTCTGTATGAGCTTCCAGCTTTAGAGTATGTGAGCTTCCAGCTTTAGAGTCTGTATGAGCTTCCAGCTTTAGAGTCTATGAGCTTCCAGCTTTAGAGTCTGTATGAGCTTCCAGCTTTAGAGTCTGTGAGCTTCCAGCTTTAGAGTATGTGAGCTTCCAGCTTTAGAGTTTATGAGGTTCCAGCTTTAGAGTATGTGAGCTTCCAGCTTTAGAGTCTGTGAGCTTCCAGCTTTAGAGTATGTGAGCTTCCAGCTTTAGAGTCTGTATGAGCTTCCAGCTTTAGAGTCTATGAGCTTCCAGCTTTAGAGTAAATGAGCTTCCAGCTTTAGAGTATGTGAGCTTCCAGTTTTAGAGTCTATGAGCTTCCAGCTTTAGAGTATGTGAGCTTCCAGCTTTAGAGTATGTGAGCTTCCAGCGTTAGAGTCTGTATGAGCTTCCAGCTTTAGAGTCTATGAGCTTCCAGCTTTAGAGTATGTGAGCTTCCAGCTTTAGAGTCTGTATGAGCTTCCAGCTTTAGAGTCTATGAGCTTCCAGCTTTAGAGTCTGTATGAGCTTCCAGCTTTAGAGTATGTGAGCTTCCAGCTTTAGAGTCTGTATGAGCTTCCAGCTTTAGAGTCTATGAGCTTCCAGCTTTAGAGTCTGTATGAGCTTCCAGCTTTAGAGTCTATGAGCTTCCAGCTTTAGAGTATGTGAGCTTCCAGCTTTAGAGTCTGTGAGCTTCCAGCTTTAGAGTATGTGAGCTTCCAGCTTTAGAGTATGTATGAGCTTCCAGCTTTAGAGTATGTGAGCTTCCAGCTTTAGAGTCTGTGAGCTTCCAGCTTTAGAGTTTATGAGGTTCCAGCTTTAGAGTATGTGAGCTTCCAGCTTTAGAGTCTGTGAGCTTCCAGCTTTAGAGTATGTGAGCTTCCAGCTTTAGAGTCTGTATGAGCTTCCAGCTTTAGAGTCTATGAGCTTCCAGCTTTAGAGTATATGAGCTTCCAGCTTTAGAGTCTGTGAGCTTCCAGCTTTAGAGTCTGTATGAGCTTCCAGCTTTAGAGTCTATGAGCTTCCAGCTTTAGAGTATATGAGCTTCCAGCTTTAGAGTCTGTGAGCTTCCAGCTTTAGAGTATGTGAGCTTCCAGCTTTAGAGTCTGTATGAGCTTCCAGCTTTAGAGTCTATGAGCTTCCAGCTTTAGAGTATATGAGCTTCCAGCTTTAGAGTCTGTGAGCTTCCAGCTTTAGAGTCTGTGAGCTTCCAGCTTTAGAGTATGTGAGCTTCCAGCTTTAGAGTATGTGAGCTTCCAGCTTTAGAGTCTGTGAGCTTCCAGCTTTAGAGTATGTGAGCTTCCAGCTTTAGAGTCTGTGAGCCTCCAGCTTTAGAGTATGTGAGCTTCCAGCTTTAGAGTCTGTGAGCTTCCAGCTTTAGAGTATGTGAGCTTCCAGCTTTAGAGTTTATGAGCTTCCAGCTTTAGAGTCTATGAGCTTCCAGCTTTAGAGTATGTGAGCTTCCAGCTTTAGAGTATGTGAGCTTCCAGCTTTAGAGTATGTGAGCTTCCAGCTTTAGAGTATGTGAGCTTCCAGTTTTAGAGTCTATGAGCTTCCAGCTTTAGAGTATGTGAGCTTCCAGCTTTAGAGTCTGTATGAGCTTCCAGCTTTAGAGTCTGTGAGCTTCCAGCTTTATAGTCTGTATGAGCTTCCAGCTTTAGAGTCTGTATGAGCTTCCAGCTTTAGAGTATATGAGCTTCCAGCTTTAGAGTCTGTATGAGCTTCCAGCTTTAGAGTATATGAGCTTCCAGCTTTAGAGTATATGAGCTTCCAGCTTAGAGTATATGAGCTTCCAGCTTTAGAGTCTGTATGAGCTTCCAGCTTTAGAGTCTATGAGCTTCCAGCTTTAGAGTCTATGAACTTCCAGCTTTAGAGTCTGTATGAGCTTCCAGCTTTAGAGTCTATGAGCTTCCAGCTTTAGAGTATGTGAGCTTCCAGCTTTAGAGTATGTGAGCTTCCAGCTTTAGAGTATGTGAGCTTCCAGCTTTAGAGTCTGTATGAGCTTCCAGCTTTAGAGTCTATGAGCTTCCAGCTTTAGAGTATGTGAGCTTCCAGCTTTAGAGTCTGTGAGCTTCCAGCTTTAGAGTATGTGAGCTTCCAGCTTTAGAGTTTATGAGGTTCCAGCTTTAGAGTATGTGAGCTTCCAGCTTTAGAGTCTGTGAGCTTCCAGCTTTAGAGTATGTGAGCTTCCAGCTTTAGAGTATGTGAGCTTCCAGCTTTAGAGTATGTGAGCTTCCAGCTTTAGAGTCTATGAGCTTCCAGCTTTAGAGTCTATGAGCTTCCAGCTTCAAAGTCTGTATGAGCTTCCAGCTTTAGAGTCTATGAGCTTCCAGCTTTAGAGTCTATGAGCTTCCAGCTTTAGAGTCTGTATGAGCTTCCAGCTTTAGAGTCTATGAGCTTCCAGCTTTAGAGTATGTGAGCTTCCAGCTTTAGAGTATGTGAGCTTCCAGCTTTAGAGTCTGTATGAGCTTCCAGCTTTAGAGTCTGTATGAGCTTCCAGCTTTAGAGTCTATGAGCTTCCAGCTTCAAAGTCTGTATGAGCTTCCAGCTTTAGAGTCTATGAGCTTCCAGCTTTAGAGTCTATGAGCTTCCAGCTTTAGAGTCTGTATGAGCTTCCAGCTTTAGAGTCTATGAGCTTCCAGCTTTAGAGTATATGAGCGTCCAGCTTTAGAGTATATGAGCTTCCAGCTTTAGAGTCTGTGAGCTTCCAGCTTTAGAGTCTGTGAGCTTCCAGCTTTAGAGTCTGTGAGCTTCCAGCTTTAGAGTATGTGAGCTTCCAGCTTTAAGCCTAATTCATGCTTAATTCATGCTTCTCCGTCTGCGTCCACGCGTCGACGCAGACCCCTACGCTGTAGCCTGACGCGCACCTCCATAAAATCCTAACTACGCGTCGCGTCGACGCGGACCGCAACGCTGTGATTGGTCCGCTCAGAACGTAATTTCCGGCGGTTGCTCTTTTCGGTTTGTCTTCCTACACCGCTATTTTTAAAGTTCTTGTAGATCGGTATTAACAATGGACCAAACAGAAGAACGAATCATCGAGGAAGTGAGGAAATACGACCACTTGTATAACTTTTCTTCAAGCGACTACAAGGACAACCAAAGGACATTAAATTCATGGCGAGAAATCGCGCGAAACACGGGGCTGGAGGCCGTGGAGTGCACGAAAAGGTGGAAGAAAATATGTCCGTCTGCGAAAGAAACTCGCTACAAAAAGTGGCGACCCAGGCGGCCAAAAAGTGCCTGCATTTTACCACTTCATGTCCTGGCTGGCACCACATGTGAAACACTGAGAAACGGATTCCAACTACGAGGCAACGGTATGTGTTTTCTGTTTTTAATGCTACATCATCGGTTACGTGTGTGCTTATGTGTAACGTTAAACATTAACAACATGTAATGCTGACTACTGGTTGTAAACAAACACAGACTAATCAAGCATCCACTCTTTCATTAAAAACAGACGTCGTGCGGTTCATCAGAGAGCGAGACGGAGGATGGAGTTGCATCAGAAGCTACTGCATGAGAGGATGAGAGCTTCAGGTTCGGACAAACTGTGGGCGACTTGCTTCGGAGGGTGCCAGATGACCAGAGACCTGCTCTGATGTTTAAAGTCTACGGGCTCATACATGAACATGGACAATGATAGACCCGCAGCTTTGAACTTTGTATATAGTTTTTTTTTTTTGTAAATAGTTGATACTCAAGTGTGTGTGTTGTATTGTTTGAGTGCACTTATACATAAGAATAAAGCACACAAGTTTGTATTCAAAAAGTTGTTTGATATTTATTTTCAACACCATGCATAACTCATTTACAGTTTATCACTAATTGAGTGTGCCTCGGGACACCATCTCGACGCCAGTTTGTAGCTAGCCGCCACAGCTTGCTGGCTCCCACCCGAGGCTAAAATTCTCAGCGTCACCGCTGAGAATTTACAGACCACCTCCGCAAACGTCTTCTCTGCCTCCTGCGCTTCAACTCTTGCAATATAAGCATTTGCTCTTCAATATTGGTGAGCTCCAACTCCAAACACAGCCGCTTCAACCTGGTCGCCATTGTTTACTGTGACCGGAAGAAAAAGCAAGGGTTCAGCTATAACCCCTGAACCACACAGCCACACCCCCCTGGCGGCATGGCGGTTAATTGCAGAGCAACGCAGACCCTCGACGCAGAACTATGAATGCTCAACGACTGCGTCAGGTCGACGGCGTAGGTGCGCCGTCGACCTGACGGAGAAGCATGAACTAGGCTTTAGAGTCTATGAGCTTCCAGCTTTAGAGTATATGAGTGTAACGGCTCTGCGTTACCCCGTGGGTTTTAGGGCGGCACACAAGGCAACACACTCTGGGTTTGGGTACGTAACAAGCTTTATTGTCTCTGTGTGCTCTCGGCCTCGCCCCTGAGCACACCTCCGGCTTGTTCCTGCTCAGCTGTCTGTTGCTCCGGCACTATGTCGCCTCAGCTCACCGCTCTCATGTTCCTCAGACGCTACTCCTGTTTAACGGGGAGACACACATCCACACAATTGCCCCCAGCTGCGGCTCATTACCTCATCACGGCACCTGTTCCCTTGAACCACACCCTCGCTCAATTCCCTCTGCAGCTGAGCGCAACCACGCCCCGCCCCCACAATGAGATTCCAGCTTTGGAGACTCAAAGACACTTCTGCTTTCAGAAGACTAAGTAAAAAAAGAAGCAAAAGCGGACTTAGGGAAACCTGAGAAATCAGAACTGTTGCATTAACCACTGTGACTGTTTCATTGAGTTGAAATTGTGGACTTAGTGAATCACTGTAATAAAACCACAGCCTTACCTGACCTGCCCCTGTCCTTAAAGCGGTGTGATGTAGAGGGGACGACCGACTCCATTAGAGTAACTTAAGGTAACTTCACTGGTGAAGACTTAGCAGTGTTAGTCAAGATGGTGAACAATATACAATAGGCAGTGATATGGTACGCTAAACAATGAATGTATTTTTTGGTATTTTCCATGTGTTTATAAGAATTATATTAGGGTGACATTTATTTGAGTAAGACAGTCAGTGGACGCCGTGATCTCCATTCTTATAATGGTTTATGGTGATGTCGTCACGTTATGGTGCCGTCCACCAATGCTGATATTAATGTTTGTTCATTCATGTTTGGAAAGAGAATGTTTCAGTGAATGATACGTTTCAACAAGTGAACTTAGTTTTACCTCTGAGATCACAGCTGATCTCATATTTAATGAGACAAATAACAGACATCCTTATGTACTGAAGAAAAAGACTGAAGTGTGTTTGTGCATATTTCAACATTTAATATCCCCGTGGCTTTAATCTGATTCACATAGACAGGTTTCACCACTGTATCCCACAATGCTTTGCTTCAGTCTCATGTTACCTTTTATTTGACATCATGCTAATTAATCAGCTCATTCACATCCATCAATAAATCAATACACTGCATTCATCAAGTCATTTCTTTCTGCAGACACTTATTCATCCACTGCCCCAAAAACTCAGGTAGTCACCTGACCGTCAGGGACTCTCTGGTGACCTTCAGGTGACCGTCATGTGACCTTAAGGAGACTGTCATGTGACCTTCAGGTGACTCTCAGGTAAACTTCAGATGACCGTCATGTGACCTTCAGGAGGCTGTCATGTGACCTTCAGTTGACCGTCATGTGACCTTAAGGAGACTGTCATGTGACCTTCAGGTGACCGTCATGTGACCTTCAGGAGACTGTCATGTGACCTTCAGGTGACCGTCATGTGACCTTCAGGAGACTGTCATGTGACCTTCAGGTGACCGTCATGTGACCTTCAGGAGACTGCCATGTGACCTTCAATTGACCGTCATGTGACCTTCAAGTGTCTGCCATGTGACCTTCAGGTGACCGTCATGTGACCTTCAGGTGATTGTCATTGTCATGTGACCTTAAGGAGAATAGGGTCCTTGGAGATGAGATGTCATTTATTCATATGTGTTTATGAAGATATATGTTTGTAGAAATGTGCGTGTACCTGTATTCTTTTTGTGTGAAACACTTTGATGCTCAATTTGATACATGTTATATAAATAAACTTTATTATAATAATTATTATCATTATAAGAGATGTCTTTAAATTAAACATAGCCAACAATTAAGTGTTAAATATTACAACTACACAGAAAAATGGATTTTCTACCAAACGTGGTGTTTTGCTCTAAAACCTGCGGCCGCCTCGCTCTCGTGAGATCATCGACCATGTTCATGATGTCAGAGCAAGCCGGACACAAATCTACCCAGAATGCATTGTGATTGATTCTGATCAGGACTGGCTCATCTCCAACGAGTCTACTGTCACGTGACCTTCATGTAACCTTCAGATGACTCTCATGTGACTCTCAGGTAACCTTCAGATGACTCTCATGTGACCTTCATGTAACCTTCAGATGACTCTCATGTGACTCTCAGGTAACCTTCAGATGACTCTCATGTGACCTTCATGTAACCTTCAGATGACTCATCTGACTCTCAGGTAACCTTCAGATGACTCTCACATGACCTTCATGTAACCTTCAGATGACTCTCATGTGACTCTCAGGTAACCTTCAGATGACTCTCATGTGACCTTCAGATGACTCTCACGTGACCTTCATGTAACCTTCAGATGACTCTCATGTGACTCTCAGGTAACCTTCAGATGACTCTCATGTGACTCTCAGGTAACCTTCAGATGACTCTCAGGTAACCTTCAGATGACGTCATGTGACTCTCAGGTAACCTTCAGATGACTCATGTGACCTTCATGTAACCTTCAGATGACGTCATGTGACTCTCAGGTAACCTTCAGATGACTCTCACGTGACCTTCAGGTAACCTTCAGATGACGTCATGTGACTCTCAGGTAACCTTCAGATGACGTCATGTGACCTTCAAGACAATTACTCAGAGGTGTAGTTGTCTGAGCAAATAAACCTGTGTCTAGTGTGTCACAGCATGACATCTGAACCCACACTGCAGCTAAAGAGTTCATCTTAAATTAAAGGGTTAGGGTTCATCTTGAGTTAAACTGGAGTTAAACTAATCTTAAATTAAACTGCACATGACCCTAGCCCTTAACTGGAGTTAATCCAGTTCAACTCAATATTAACTCCAGTTTAACTCAAGATCAACTCCAGTTTAACTGCAGTTAATGGATGAGACCAAACCAACCAACAACATGCCAAAATATTTTCATTTTAAAATAGTTATTTTTTCATCATAATAAAAGTTCTTTAAATACAAAAACATCATCAATTACTGTCTTTATCTTCCACACACAGATTCACGGACTATTTTTAAATATAAAAACATGTTTGATTGACAGATTCAGGTCATTTTTTTTCACAATAGTAGAGTTTATAAATCATTATTTTCTTTTTCTTGTTCTGCTACACGACTGTCAGACCTTAAAATACATCTGAATCTTTTCCAGTGGTCAGATATAAAAATACCCAGTAGAAAGACGACAGGAAGCTGTGCTGCATGGCCACGCCCCCAGCGCTCTGATTGGACAGCAGGAGAAGTGTGTTGCTGTTGGCTGAAATAATTGGGTGTTTTTCATGTTTTGTCAATGAATTTACTTATTTGATATCTATATTTTATAAATGCTAAATAATAAGTACACAATAAAATGGTTTTCTCACATTATTTCTTTGACTGTCTCAACATGTGGCTCAAGACCCACATGACGTCACTTCATTTACAAAACTATTCAAATAGTTTGTTAATAAATTAAAAAACTAAAATGTATTTAACACATTCAAATATTTTCACTTCCTCTGATGCCATAAGATAGAAAACTGTCCCATATTCAGACTAAATGAATAATGTATTAATTGATTCATGTATTTATCATTATATGGATATGTGGTTAGTTTATTTGCTTCTCTTTGATGTGGATTCTTTCTGCGGTATTTGTTTGTTTTATGTTGATCAATTTGATTAAATAATGATCAAAGGTACAGACTCCACTAATAAAGGCTAAAGTCATGTTTCTTTAGCCTGATACTTTATTTCATTGATTCTTGATGTGTGAATGCTAATAGCTCGCACTGCTAATTGGGGGACGTTAACTGATGTTTGTGAATTTGATTAAACTTTATTGACTCTCCAGCTGATTGACGCAGTGACGGTTAAATCAAACAATTAGAGAAAACCAGCTGTTTTTAACATGACCAAGCTGTGTGGTGGCCGTGGCCTGATGGCTTCATCATCATCATCGTCGTCATCGTCATTATCAATGACTACGTTTACATGCACACTAATATCCCACTTCATCTGAATTTGATGCGGCTCATGTTCTGTTTTGATAATCTAAGTTAGGCTTCGGGAGCATCATATTCAGCACATTCACAACATTAACATCTTCTGAAGAGTGATGAAGAGGGAAGAGGGAACACCACGGGAGCAAAACAAGGTTATCTGGAGGACGGGTGTCATGGATCATTTCTCACCAGCCGAGGAGGAGCGTTGTCTCTTTTCGAATAAGGGCAGTAAACAGAACATTTTCCACATGTAAACATTGTTTCTGTGTTTCAGATGGCCGTGTCCCAGAACACCGTGGCGGTCTGTCCGGCGGCGGCGGTGTACGGCGGCGGCTGCTTCCTCTTCCAGCTGGGCAGGATGGGCATGCTGTCCTGTTTACACAGATTCTTCTCCGGACGCTGACGAGCTTTAATCTCTCGACACAAAACTCTTTTCTTCTCGATCATCTCCATCATGGTGGCGTCTCCGCAGAGCCACGGCATCTGGAATCAATCAATCAATCAATCAATCAATCAATCAGTCAATCAATCAATCAGTCAATCAATCAATCAATCAATCCTTGGTCCTGGTTTTACTTGGAACCTGGTCCTGGTTATATCTTGACGTTGGTTCTGTTTTAACTGGACCCTGGTCCTTGTTATATCTGGAACCTGGTCCTGGTTTTATCTGGAACCTGGTCCTGGTTTTATGTGGACCTTGGTCCTGGTTTTATGTGGATCCTGGTTCTGGTTTTATTTGGATTCTGGTCTTGGATTTATCTGTACACTGGTTCTGGATTTATCTGGACCCTGGTCCTGCCTAACACCTGATGCTATCGTCATAGTTATGAACATTTGCTTTGCTGTTAGTATTGTCAATACAATTACTGCTTTATTGTCATTATTATTGTTATTCTACTATATCCACTGCTGATTTTGGTAGTCACAACTTCATAATCATTACACCTATTGTACTTCTGGTCACATGACATCTATTGTACTTCTGGTCACATGACATCTATTGTACTTCTGGTCACATGACATCTATTGTACTTCTGGTCACATGACATCTATTGTACTTCTGGTCACATGACATCTATTGTACTTCTGGTAACATGACATATATTGTCCTTCTGGTCACATGACATCTATTGTCCTTCTGGTCACATGACATATATTGTCCTTCTGGTCACATGACATCTATTGTATTTCTGGTCAAAATGGCATCTATTGTCCTTCTAGTCACAAGACATCTATTGTACTTCTGGTAACATGACATCTATTGTTCTTCTGGTCAAAATTACATCTATTGTACTTCTGGTCACATGACATCTATTGTCCATCTGGTCACTGACATCTATTGTACTTCTGGTCACATGACATATATTGTACTTCTGTTCACATGACATCTATTGTACTTCTGGTCAAAATTACATCTATTGTACTTCTGGTCACATGACATCTATTGTACTTCTGGTCAAAATTACATCTATTGTACTTCTGGTCACATGACATCTATTGTCCTTCTGGTAACATGACATATATTGTACTTCTGGTAACATAACATCTATTGTACTTCTGGTCACATGACATCTATTGTCCTTCTGGTCACATAACATCTATTGTACTTCTGGTCACATGACATATATTGTCAATCTAGTCACATGACATCTATTGTCCTTCTGTTCACATGACATCTATTGTACTTCTGGTCACATGACATCTATTGTACTTCTGGTAACATAACATCTATTGTACTTCTGGTCACATGACATCTATTGTCCTTCTAGTCACATGACATCTATTGTCCTTCTGGTCACATGACATCTATTGTACTTCTGGTCACATGACATCTATTGTACTTCTGGTCAAAATTACATCTATTGTTCTTCTGTTCACATGACAACTATTGTACTTCTGGTCACATGACATATATTGTACTTCTGGTCACATGCCATCTATTGTACTTCTGGTCACATTACATCTATTGTACTCTCCCTGAGCTCAGCCTTTGATGATCAAACGTGATCACTACGTTTTTTTGTGCTAACAACAGCTTCATTGTAGAGAACCTAGCCCGTCAGCTAGGTATCTAGCGGGAACCCTTGCCATGTCCTGTTCCTGCCAACGCCTTGGATGGCCACCTACTGTTGACAGAGACTAACCAGACCACGCCAGTCCGTATGCTCCTGTCTGATAACCACCATGACATCATCTGGTTTCTTATCCTGCGGTCACCCCAGCATCCATTAATCCATTCAAATGTCCATTCGTTAAGGCAGAGAAGTGTGAATTCCACGCCTCTTCCGTCTCCTTCCTGGGATACCTCGTGGGACAGGGGATCATGCAGATGGATCCTGCCAAGGTGTCAGCTGTTAAGTCCTGGCACATCCCTGACTCACGTAAACAGCTGCAATAATTCCTGGGGTTCACAAACTTCTACCGGAGGTTCATCCACGGCTATAGCACTGTAGCTGCCCCACTCACAGCCCTCACCTCATCCAAGGTGATGTTCCAGTGGTCAGGCCCGGTTTACGTCTGCTCTATCCTCCAAGTCTCTGATCCAGAGAGAGAGTTTGTTGTGGAGGTGGATGCCTCCGATGTTGGAGTGGGAGTCATCCTATCTCAACGAGCTGCCAGTGACCAGAAATTTCACCCCTGTGCCTTCTTTTCTAGGAGGCTCTCACCTGCTGAAAGAACCTATGACATTGGTAACCGAGAGCTGCTTGCTGTTAAGCTGGCCCTTGAAGAGTGACACCACTGGCTTGAGGGGACCAGTCTGCCATTTTTGGTATGGACTGATCATAAGAACCTCGAGCACATTCAATACACCAAGATACGGAACTCTCTGCAAGCCAGAAGGTCTCTGTTTTTTACCCAATTCAACTTTTCCCTCTGTTACCGGCCCGGCATCTGCAACGTCAAGCCTGATGCCCTGTCCCGCCAGTTTGTGGATAAGGGGGATTCCACCTCTTGCACTGACAATATCCTTTTTGCCCCCGTATTGGTTACTTCGATCATCTGGTAGGTAGAGGAGAGAGTCAAGGCCGCCCTTGAGGACCAGCCCGGTCCTAGCTCCTGCCCTCCCTCAGACCCTGAGGTCAGATGTCCTCCAGTGGGCCCATAGCTC
Source organism: Myoxocephalus aenaeus (assembly GCA_038501785.1). Classification (NCBI taxonomy): domain Eukaryota; kingdom Metazoa; phylum Chordata; class Actinopteri; order Perciformes; family Cottidae; genus Myoxocephalus; species Myoxocephalus aenaeus. The sequence continues at coordinate 384,076 of JBAMJR010000139.1, forward strand.
CAAACTCACTTGCCGCCCCGGGAGCCAGCGTACAAGGGATGCTTTGCAGCGGAGGTTCTGATAGGCTACTCGGGAGAAAGACACCCAGGAGTTTGTCAACGCCTGTCCTGTCTGTAACCAGCACAAGCCATCCCACCAGGCTCCTGCTGGTTTCCTGCAACCTCTGTCTGTGCCCCATCGGCCCTGGTCTCACATCTCATTGGACTTTGTTACCGGTCTCCCACTGTCCAACAAACATACCACCATCCTGAGAGTGGTAGATCGGTTTAGCAAGATGGCCCACTTTGTGCCCTTGCCCAAGCTTCCCTCGGCCAAGGAGACTGCTGTGCTGGTACTGCTGCATGTCTGCCGGCCTCATGGTCTCCCCACGGACGTGGTCTCTGACCGGGGACCTCAGTTTACATCAGTGTTTTGGAGAGAGTTCTGCACACTCATCGTGGCCACAGCCAGCCTGACATCTGTATTCCACCCACAGTCTAACGGCCAGACTGAGCACAAGACTGAGCACAAGAACCAGGAGATGGAGACATACTCTCCAGCACCCTCTTACGGACGGATCTCCTGGTGCTGACCCTACCTGTCCCTGTTCAACCTGCTAGCCTGACTCCCAGTAAACCCACCAGCCCTTTGATCATTTAACTCTGCCTGCTGTTTCCGGAAGTTTTAAATAAAAGTCAAAGATCCCTGGAATCTTGTGTGTTGCATTTGGGTCCATATACAACCGGTTACAATAATAGAATAAATAAATTTGAAATCACTTTCAATTAAACCAGAATGCTCCATCAGACAAAAACAAATAAAATGTGCAATCACTTTGTTAGAACAATGCAAATAAAGTTCTATCTGTGCAAAAAATAACTAATATTTGGCAATAAATACATATTTTTGTGGCTGCAATTAACCCGTTTTGCACTAAATATCTTTTCAAGATAATAACAATAACGTGCAACCTGTGCCAAACAAAACAGAATTAATGCAGATATATGTGAGCCATCACGTTTTATCAGTATTAGGGGCTGCAGGGTGCCTTCTTTCCTCTACAAATATTTTTTTAAATAGGGTTGCAGGCTTGATACGGCCACTCTCCATTCATGCTCAATGTTGAGCTTAGATCTGTATTCTGTTTTGAGAGACACAACAACAGAATAGCCGAACTCACGGAGATCGGCTTTTGGCAAAATGCATGCGCATGCGTAACCTGTTAACAGCGTAACATAAACATTTCCATTTATTTATAACTTAGTTGCTCGCTTCAGGGTCCTGGAGGTGAACATGTCCTGGAGGGACGGCAGATTGCAGCCAATCACCCTCTCAGCACAGCGGATGATGCACTGCAGCCACTGCCAAGGACAAGTGCAGACTGCAGCGTACCAGATGGTGATGGAGGAGCAGAGGATGGACTCAATGATGGTTGTGTAGAAGTGCACCATCAATGTCTTTGGCAGGTTGAATTTCTTCAGCTGCCTCAGGAAGAGCATCCTCTGCTGAGCCTTCTTGGTGATGGAGCTGATGTTCAGCTCCCACTGGAGGTCCTGGGTTAGGGTGGAGCCCAGGAAGAGGAAGGACTCCACAGCGTTGATAGAGGAGTCACACAGGGTGATAGAGGAGTCACACAGGGTGATAGGTTTTTCCTAAAATCCACAACCATCTCCACTGTCTTCAGAGCGTTGAGCTCCAGGTTGTTCTGGCTGCACCAGGTCTCCAGGTGGTCAGTCTCCCACCTGTAGGCGGACTCGTCCCCACCAGAGATGAGTCCAATAAAGGTGGTGTCATCCTTCAGGAGCTTGACGGACTGGTGACTGGAGGTGCAGCTGTTGGTGTACAGGGAGAAGAGCAGAGGGGAAAGAACGCAGCCTTGGGGGGAAACGGTGCTGATGTGTTACTGAAGCTTAATCTGCATAGACAGCTGTTGGAGTCACACCAATATGCTACATATGTTCTATATTAATCTACGTTGATTGATCAGGCAGACCACTTCTCTGTGACGCCTTCGTCTCCTTTACATATCGCTTCCACTGGGGATTCCCAGTCAGATCTGGTGTGGTGGTGCAGCGGGAAAAACATTTGTGTGTACTGACATAATTTACTGATTTGATGAGTCAGCTAGAAAGAATGCTCGGCTGCAGCACATGAAAAATGCACTCGCTGGACATTATTATGTATGACACTGCCAATCTGATTTATTAGCTTACTTTTTAATTAAAGATGCCAAAAGACAAAAGACAACCTTTAGTATGATTTATTATGTAAATAAAACTTCATATGACCATTTCAGATCAATCAAGTGAAGAAGATCCTTAAGTGTTTTTGATCTGGCTTTATTATTTAGGCTCTATAAATTAATTTGCATTATGGCGATAATATTTTCATGTGAATTGATGCACACTAGCAGACAAGATGTAACTCTTTGTAAAGAAAAGTGTTAGCGAATAGGTAAGAGGGATTTTCAAATACTTGACACAGAAATCTCGAAATGACTATAAAATAATTACCGTAAAATAAAGTGCAGCTTCAAAAACTAAATTTAAACAAGTGTTAAAATAACCCCCTCCATTGTAATATGTATGTCATTACATGGGGGTGGCCCTCATGGCTGTACTGTATAGTATACTACTATATAGTAGTATGACATGTACTTGTGGCTATTTCATTAGACTTAAACATTACAATGTGAATAAACGTGACTAAATAAGGCGACTAAATAAGGCGACTAAATAAGGCGACTAAAACTGGAAGCTAGTTTGTTGAGTTGCCTCTCGTTTAGAAAGGAGAGAGAGAGAGTAAAGTCTTGGGCCGGACTCCGGAGCTTCCGTGTGATCGTTTTATTACATTCATAAGTATAGACACAACTCATAGCCCTGGACTAAACTTTCCTTAATGCCCTCGTCCATGGACATGACTTCTGCCTTAGTTGTGTCAGGTATATTCTTATTGGGAATAGTTGATGTTTATAAATTAAGACAACAACTCCCATGATCCAAGACTACTTGTGACGACATATTTTGTTATGGTTTTGATTGACACCCCTAATGACAGAAAGTATATGCTGTGCTTCTGAATTTGGTGAATTTAAATATTTTATTCATCATAAACACTCAACCAGAACACATACAGTTTCAGGTTTCATGTCAATGTACAACATCATGATGAGAGAGGGACAAAACAGTAAAGTTGGTCAGAGAATCCTAGTTTAGGGGTTAGGGTTAGAGGGGTTAGGTGAGAACAGAGGTTTTATTAGTGTCAATAAATGTAAATCAAGTTGCTCAGAGAATCCTAGTTTAGGGGTTAGGGTTAGAGGGGTTAGGTGAGAACAGAGGTTTTATTAGTGTCAATAAATGTAAATCAAGTTGCTCAGAGAATCCTAGTTTAGGGGTTAGGGTTAGAGGGGTTAGGTTAGAGGGGTTAGGTTAGAGGGGTTAGGTGAGAACAGAGTTTTATTAGTGTCAACAAATGTAAATCAAGTTGCTCAGAGAATCCTAGTTCAGGGGTTAGGTTAGAGGGGTTAGGTTAGATGGGTTAGGGTTAGAGGGGTTAGGTTAGAGGGGTTAGGTGAGAACAGAGGTTTTATTAGTGTCAATAAATGTAAATCAAGTTGCTCAGAGAATCCTAGTTTAGGGGTTAGGGTTAGAGGGGTTAGGTTAGAGGGGTTAGGTGAGAACAGAGTTTTATTAGTGTCAATAAATGTAAATCAAGTGTTAATGAGAACTATTAAAGTGCTTCAGTGTAAGTATAATCAGTGGAAGTTCATTGTTAGTATTAAGTAAGTGCTGTTAGTTTAATGATAGTATCAATGAAGGTTTGCTAGTATTACAGTATTACAGGGTTTAGGGTCAGCCCGTTCTCAATCCCATGGCGTTGAATCAAACATTCTGTATGCAACATACTTTCAAGTACCTATAATTTGAACATATCCGGGTCATTGTGAGACAAAATGCTCAGTGTCATGATGTAAACCAAATAATCCCCAACAGGGTTAGGTTAGGCTAACCCTGTTGGGTTCCATAGTTTTTATTTCATTTAGTTTACAGAGGTATTTGAAGCCTGGCCATGAGCTTTTTTAACATGGTGACTGCGACTGTAGTGGAGCACCATAGTTTGACGTGCTTGACCACCGAGGGTGTCAGAAAGGGACGCCATGATGGAATGAGAAGGTACTGAGTATTACCTCACTTTAAATATACACAAATTCATTAAAATGTCAGTTTTTAGAATTCATGTTGAGACATAGTAGAAAAAAAACATTAATTTCCAACACCAAACATTTTACACACAAATGAAATTATGAAATGTTCCTTAAACAAAGTAAAGAAAACACTTATTTACTAGTTTACATGTTTACATTTCAGATATCAGTCAGCTGATGCATCAAAGCTTCTGTCACTTTGTAAAATGGTTTTACGGTCTGTTGCTCAGTGATGTTGAATCCTGTGTGAAATATAAAGTCTACAATTATTTTCTTTAAAAAAAGAAGAAATAAAACTGATGTTTGTCATCTGATTTACAAAATGGATCAAAGTGAACAGACAAGTAACACAAACATAGCCAGGTAGATTGGTAGTAAACAGACCATTAGACAGGTAGACAGACAGGTAGACAGACAGGTGTTTTACAGGTGTCGTACCTGGCTAAGGGCTGGGTGATGCGGCTCATACAGGTGACGTTGTGGCGTGGCACCTGGTGAAGGAACTCCTGAAGTGGATGCTGAACGACCAAGTTTACACACCAGTTTTGATTCTGCAGATTAGATTATTTTTACAATCAGATTAGAGCATTTTTACAATCAAATTAGAGTATTTTTACAATCAGATTAGAGTATTTTACATCAATCAACAAACACAGATGATGGAAGATTCACCTGAAGGTCATCAGAGTTTGAACAACAACCAGTGAAACAAAATCTACTTCTGATTCTAAAGGGAAAATCATTTCATGAAGAAGTCTGAAAAACTGACCTGTTATTATCTCCACATTTAATCCTGACTTCCTGTTATTATCTGCACATTCAAATCTGACTTCCTGTTATTATCTTCACATTTAGCCTGACTTCTTGTTATTATCTTCAAATTTAAGCCTGACTTCTTGTTATTATCTTCACATTTAAACCTGACTTCTTGTTATTATCTTTACATTTAAGTCTGATTTATTGGTATTATCTTCACATTTAAACCTGACTTCTTGTTATTATCTTCACATTTAAACCTGACTGCCTGTTATTATCTGCACATTTAAACCTGACTTCTTGTTATTATCTTCACATTTAAACCTGACTTCCTGTTATTATCTGCACATTTAAACCTGACTTCTTGTTATTATCTTCACATTTAAACCTGACTTCTTGTTATTATCTTCACATTTAAGTCTGACTTATTGGTATTATCTTCACATTTAAACCTGACTTCTTGTTATTATCTTCACATTTAAACCTGACTTCCTGTCATTCTATTCCTATATAAACCTGACCCCCTTTAATGATCTTCACATTAAACCTGACCTCCTCCTCCTCCTCCTCCTCCTCCTCCTCCTCCTCCTCCTCCAGACAACATCATGGTGGGGCTGACAGATGATCTCCCCATCCTACTTGAAACTGGACTGGACAGTCCGTCCTGGTCTTTACTCCCATGTCTTGGCAGAGACCTGGAGTCCCCTACAGAGACACAAGCAGATGAAGAGAGAGAGACAGACTGGAGATTAGAGAAGTGAACTACCAGGGCCCTATTTTTCGTACCTGGCTAAACAAAGTCAGGCAAATGTCCTAATCTCCAGTTTAAATTAGCGAGATGATTGACATCAGGATATCTGGGTTTCTTCACGGCTGATCCGCGCTGAAACGGTCTCGTTAATTCTAGCCAGACGTCAGTCCTCTGGATAAATGCGCGTGTCCGTTCCTCTTCAGAAGGGATAATAATTGAGCACTGACACCACGATGTTCTAACAGTACAATAGCAAATAAACTCAGAGGAACCTCTTTTTATTTCTCCGATGAGAAGCAGGAGATGATCATGAAGACATATGAGGAAGTCAATACCTTAATCATTCACAGCAAACGCGTTGTGAATATTCCAACGTTTTTGTAACATTGTTGCCGTGAACGCAGCTTAACTCCGCCCCCGCTGAGAGACATAAGCGCCGCAAATATATCAGACAAGTTAAATGTGTCAGTGTTGGGAAAATGTATCCGCAAATTTTAAGTGCTTCATCACCCAGATCAATCAGATTATATTTACGAATAAATATATACTTATGAGGATATATGTACTGTATGCGCGTATGAATCATGTACTATATGTATATACATGTATGTGTATATTTCTATATAACTAGGAGTTTGAATATGTGTATGGGCGGATCAGTATATATGTATTATTCATAATCAGAAATTCAATCAATTGAAGCAGTGAAAAGAAATTGTGTGTGATTCTCTGTATTCTTATCATGAGTCCACCTTAATCATGTTCTACAATAATGATATGTATGGTGTACTAATAACACTGTCATATAATTATGAGTGCTTTCAACACATCCATAAGTTTCTTAAGCGCTAAATAAACTTAAGAACAGCGCGGCATGCAGCGGGTGAGAGTCTCTGTCTGTGAGACGGGTGATCGGCTGTGCCGTGTGGTGATCAGTGTCCGCGGCTCGAGAAGCTCTGCGTAAATAAATGATTCCTTGACGGCAGAATCTATAGCGCCGCGTACAGGAAGTCATGATGATGTGAGGACGGATCTTGGCGATCTCAAAGAACTCTCTCCCAATAAAACTAATATCGCTCCTTCATCAATGAGGAAGTGAGCTGCCTTTTTTGTCCGGTGGGAGTGGCCAGCTTATCCAGTGAATTTCAGTTAGCCTGCCCGGGAGCAGGTTTACATTTTTGGCTGTGTTGCTATGGTGATTTATCTAAGCTTGCTTCGAGAAACTGAATAAGCCAGACCTACGTCATCTTATCCTGACAATTAGCCCGCTAACTCAGTAAGCCAGGTACGAAAAATAGGGCCCTGGCGTGAAAGCAAGTATTGTTCTGCAGTTTCTGTCCTCAGCGAGCCGTGGGTGCTGCCGCGAGCCCCTCCGCCTCCCGATATCTCACAGGCGGTCCGTCTCACAGGAGCCTCGCTGCAGTCTGAGAGAGAGAGGAGACTCGCTCCGCGTCCAGATTGAACATTAATCGCGCAAACCCGCCGCTGATCTGACCTGCGGTCTGATACAGTATGGCAGAGCACTTTAAGTCAGGATCACTTTTGGATCTTTACTCTTCTCTCAAAGAGGAGAACTTTCCTCACATGAGAAGGCCTGCTCAGAAGATGTTGGTTCTCTTTGGATCTATCTACATGAAAACAAACATTCTAGTGATGAAGTTCAACAGATCAGATCCTCTCACTGATACCTGTCAGCTGTCCTTCACATCTCCACCTCATTCAACCAGACTTCATGCTCTTGTTCAAGCCAACACAGACTGGACTTTTCTCACTGAGTAAGAAAAACTGAACTGAACTGGAAAACATCAAAAGCACGTATTGCTTTTATATAAAGTTAATCAATTGCTGGTCTTTAACATACATGTTTAAGGTAAGGTTTAAAGGTATCTTAAAAAAACAAACATATTTTCATAGCCTCATTGTAACATGTATTCTTACCAGTAGCAGCTCAAAACCATATAATTTACAGTTTTTTTATAAAGTAATAACATTAATATTGAGTTAATTGAATTAAGTTCAGCCTATTGGTTTGGCCCGCCACAACGGTGCTTGCTCAAGGACACTTTGACATGCAAACTATGGGGAGACCAGGGATCGAACCGGCTACCTTGGGGTTACAGAATGACCATGAGCTACAGCCGCCCTAAACTGGGAAAAATGTGTTCAGCCAACGATCCCTCGTCAGTTTGGAGAGACCTGGAAGTACTCACGAGCTACAGGAGACCATCCAACCCACTGAGGACAATCACCCACTGGTTGACGTCCTGAATGTCTTCTACTGCACGTTCGATAAGCTCACTTCCACCCCGCCCAACTGCCTCATCGTCAAACTACCAACTCCAATCTCTGCCTCCTTCTCACCTCTCCCATCCAACCCCCCACCGGCACTGAGGATCTGGAAGAGGATGTGAGTCACCTCTTTCACAGACAGAAGATCAGGAAGGCTCCGGGCCCAGACGGTGTGTCCCTCCTGCCTGAAAGTCTGTGCTGACCAGCTGTCCTCCATCTTCACGCAGATCTTCAACCGATCACTGGAGCTGTGTGAAGTCCCTCCTGCTTCAAGCGCTCCTTGATCATCCCGGTCCCCAAGAAGTCCTCCATCACAGGATTAAATGACTACAGACCCGTCGCCCTGACGTCTGTGGTCATGAAGTCCTTTGAGAGGCTGGTGTTGACCCATCTGAAGGACATCACAGGGCCCCTGCTGGACCCCCTGCAGTTTACCTACCGCGCAAACAGGTCGGTGGATGATGCTATCAACATGGGACTGCACCATATGCTGCAACACCTGGACTCCCCAGGGTATATGCAAGGGTTCTGTTTGTGGACTTCAGCTCTATCAACACCATCATCCCGGAGGTACTTCAACATAAACTCTCCCAGCTCACCGTGCCAGCCACCACCTGTCAGTGGATCACAAACTTCCTGACAGACAGGACACAGCAGGTAAGGCTGGGAAAAATCACATCCAGCACCCGGACTATAAGCACTGGCGCCCCCCAGGGATGTGTGCTCTCTCCACTGCTCTTCTCCCTCTACACCAACGACTGCACCTCAGGGTGCTGGTCTGTTGAACTCCTGAAGTTCGCAGACGACACAACGGTCATCGCCTCATCATCCACAATCTCCCAGGACCTGAAGTGGGCCTCCAACACTAAAAAGGCCCTGCCTCAGGAGCTGCTGATCCTGTTTTACTTCACCATCATCCAGTCTGTTCTCTGTTCTTCCATCACTGTGTGGTTTGAATCGGCCACCATGACGGGTACATTCTCTCACGTCTAAAGTCATGACGGGTACATTCTCTCACGTCTAAAGTCATGACGGGTACATCCTCTCACGTCTAAAGTCATGACGGGTACATCCTCTCACGTCTAAAGTCATGACGGGTACATTCTCTGACATCTAAAGTCGTGACAGGTACATTCTCTCACGTCTAAAGTCATGATGGGTACATTCTCTCACGTCTAAAGTCATGACGGGTACATCCACTCACATCTAAAGTCATGACGGGTACATTCTCTCACGTCTAAAGTCGTGACGGGTACATCCACTCACATCTAAAGTCATGACGGGTACATTCTCTCACGTCTAAAGTCATGATGGATACATCCACTCACATCTAAAGTCATGACGGGTACATTCTCTCACGTCTAAAGTCGTGACGGGTACATTCTCTCACGTCTAAAGTCATGACGGGTACATTCTCTCACGTCTAAAGTCATGACTGGTACATTCTCTGACATCTAAAGTCATGATGGGTACATTCTCTGACATCTAAAGTCATGACGGGTACATTCTCTGACATCTAAAGTCATGATGGGTACATTCTCTGACATCTAAAGTCATGACGGGTACATCCTCTCACGCAGTGGTGTATAGTAACGAAGTAGAAATACTTTGTTACTGTACTTAAGTAGTTTTTGGGGATATCTGTCCTCTACTTTACTATTTATATTTCTGTTTACTTTTACTTTTACTTCACTACATTTTGCAAAGAAATCTGGTACTTTTACTCCGATACATTTCCCCTGAAACCTTCGTTACTCGCTACAAAATCGAATCTATCTTTAGAAAAAAAAAAACACATCCGGACTGTGGTGGAACATAGACTCCACCAAGCAGGTTTGGAGAATCACAATATTCTGCATTTTCCCTCTACATCCTCTAGTCCAGTGCTCCCAAACCTTTATTGCGCCACGGACCGGTTACGTGAAGACAATATTTTTACGGATCGGGTCCGACCTCGGGGATGCGGAAGACAACGACACCCGACGTGTGTTCGTTATGTCCAGTCTACTCCTAACTAAACCGTTATGTCCAGTCTACTGCTTAACTTATAACCCGCTTCACAAAGACAGGATGTTGAAATGGAGGCAGGTTTTCATGCTTTTTTGGCGATCTCAGGATACTTTGCCTTGGTTTTAATCCAGAACACCGGCAGAGTTGAACATTTTTAGAGTAACGTAACATCTTGACATGTGTCAAGAGGTTCCTTCTGAGGTTACCACAGATGGATGTATCTGGTCATTTTTCACAATAAAACATCTTTCCGGCCTTGATTTTTTTTTTCATTCGTTCTTTCTGTGCGGAATGAGCATACTTATAACCACACTGTTACAACTCCTTCATAGTGTCATATTGCTTTTTGGAGAATTATGATGATAAGTGCATAGTAGATGCAAGAGTATACTTAGGTACAATATTATATTATGTTGAACATAATATATATTTATGGATCACAGCCAACCCAGTTATTTTCAACACAACTCCTGGTCCTTGGTCATGGTGGCCACAGCACTTGGCCACCATGACCAAGAATAAACTTTATAATTCTCAAAATTCTGACCCTTTGCTCTTTTATTAAAAGCATGTACTTGTATACTTTCAATACTTAAGTACATTTTATATCAGAAAAATACTTTTGATACTGAAGTACAGAAAATATTAGATACTTTAAGACTTTTACTCAAGTAGTATTTTAATAGGTGACTTTTACTTTTACTGGAGTAATTTTCCAGTATGGTATCTTTACTTTTACTCAAGTACGGCTTTTGGGTACTTTATACACCACTGCTCTCACGTCTAAAGTCATAACGGGTACATCCTCTCAAACAGCTGACTGAAGATGGTCATCCTTGCAACACCGTTTTGATGGAGACAAAATTAAATGATGACGATCTTCCTGCAAAGAGCTGCAGAGCATCATGTCTCAGTTACCGGGACATTCAGCTGTTATCTCTGTTGGTTCTCACAAAGATTCTATGAGACGATGGAGAAGAGGTATGAACGATAACACAGACTAAAACAACAACGTGTTTAGAAACAGAAAATAAACTGTCATTAATCTTTGAAATCATTTTATGCTCTGAGGGGAAGTGCCCTAGAGGGGAACAACAATGCACATGCCCATGCCGGTCTGTGGAGGATCAACGACCTGGACTGGTCACTGAAAGGAGACTTGCCTTTCTTTGATGGCACCTTGACAATCCTTGGTCATATGCCAGAGTATTTGCACATGGCACAACACCTGCCCTTGTATAGTGTTTGGGGAGCGTTACCTATGGTAAAAATAAGCAATCATCCCTCCAGTCATCTATTGTCTTCCACCTATCTGCCAGGAAGTGGGGGCAGCAGGCTAAGAAGAGTATTCCAGCTGTCCCTCTCCCCAGCAACGCTTTACAGCTCTTTCTACGGAACTCCGAGAAACTCCCAGGCCAGACGAGATATATATTCCCTCCAGCTTGTTAGGAACTACCCCGAGGCCTCTTTGCAGTTAGATGTACCCGGAAAACCTTTTAAAAGGAGGCGACCGGGAGGCATCCTGATCAGATGTTGAAGTACATCCGCTGGCCCCTTTCGACCTGAAGGATCATTGTCTCTACTCCAAGCTTCCTCTGCATGTCTGAACTCCTCACCCTATCTCTAAGGCTGAGCCTAGACTCCATATAAAGCAAGATCATTTCAGACACTTGTGTCCGCGATCTCTTTCTTTCGGTCACCACCCAAAGTCCATGACCATAGCTGAGGGTCTGAACGAAAGTGGGCTGGTAAATCGAGAGCAATGATGTCATGATGTAGTATAGATGTTGTACAAATAACACTGACTGTTATTTCTTACCTTCACCCTCACTGCTCTTCCTGCATCTTGATCCTTGCTTCATCCCCTGTTTACTAGATGTAAAACTGCTATAAAACTGATTAAAAACTCTGCAGTAGGCATGGTGTAGTACTGTTGAAGAGCTGATGAGTATTTACCTTCACTCCCTCTGCTCTTCCTGCCTCCGGCCACTTTCTTCATCACTTGTCTACCCGAGGTAAACAGGTTGTTGAGTTCATCCAATGGGCTTGTGGGTGTCTGTGACCTCATCGACACGTTCTGCATAGAGCCATGGGTGGAGGAGGAGTTACTGAGTTTATTCCCGCCCTCCCTGGCCCTGTGTGACGATGAGGAAGAGGAAGAGCGGGGCATACTTCCTCCTGCCATCAGAGCGTCATATGGTGGAGGTCTCTTCAGGCTCAGGGGAGTCAGAGAGCGACCCATGCTGACAGGAGAAGGACATGCTGATTGGCTGCGGGGGTAACCATGCCCACTGTGGGTGGAGCCAGAGGACTTGTAGAGGTTGGAGTGGAGAGGTGGAGCTGATGAGCGACCAGAGGAGGTGATAGTGTGTGTGGAGGCCAGGTCCCGGTCCCGGTCCCGGTCCCTGTCGCGGTCTCGGTCCCTGTTTCGGTCTCGGTCTCGGTCCCGCTCCTTGCGATGGTGGGTTGAGCTCTGAGGATGTTCGACACCACCTGACTTGCTGTAGGAGGCATTGTCCATCATGGGCAGTCGTGTGACCTCTAAAGGGGTGAGAGGGGACTCGTCAGAATTGGGAGAGCACTGAGCAGGGAGGGGCGGGAAGACGAGCAGCGGCGGGCGGGGAGTCAGGAGGTTGGGGAAAGGCGGAGGGATGTCGCAGAGAGGGCCACGGGACGTCCAGGCTTCAGGATCCATGATGGCACACTGAGCGTCCTGCAAGAAGTCCTCTAACATCGGATAGTTCATCTCCTCGTACACCGACTCGCTCTGCTCGTCCTCCACAGTTTCTGGACCTTTTAGCTTTCGCAGGATATTTCCCACCATCTCGATGTAGACGGGCTCCTCGTCGTCTGTGTCTCTCGATGCCGGACTCTGACTCTGGGATGAAGATTTGTCCCATCGCAAGGAAGACTTCTTGTTGCCATGGTTATGGATGTAAGATTCATCAAAGGAGGTACTGAGCTGAGTGTTTGGGTTCCTTTTAGGTTTGGGTGGAGGCATCTTCTTGTAGTCTTCACTGTAGAAATGGCATCGAGCTGCAGACAGAAAGACAGCAATGTTAAAATCCAAAGATTTTGAGACGAAATAAAGCTTCATCAAATCCAAAAGAAACATTCTTAAAGGGTTAAACATGAGACTTCCCATTTCATCCAGCAGGTGTCATGTTTAACCAGCAGGTGTCATGTTTAACAATCAGGGCCCCATTCCTCGTACGTGGTTCAACAAAGTCGATCAAATGTCCTATTATCCATCTTAAATTACCGAGATGATTGACGTCAGGCTACGTCGGATCCTCAAAGGCTGATCCGCCCTCAAACAGTCTTGTTAATTCGAACCAGACGTCAGTCATCTGGATAATTGCGCGTGCACGCTCCTCTTCAAAAGGGAGCATAGTCAAGCACTAACACCTTGATGTTCTAACAGTACAATGGCAAATAAACTCAGAGGAACAGCCTCTTTTTTCTCCGCTGAGAAACAGGAGATAATCATGAACGCATATGAAGAAGTCAAGTCCATAATCATGGGAAAGTCTAATGGTGCATTCATAGCAAAGTTTGCTGTGAATGCACCATAATGCCGCCCCCGCTGCGAGACATGAACATCGCAAAATATCAGACAAGTTAAATACGTCAGTGTTGGGAAAATGTATTGGCTAATTTGAAGTGCCTCATCACCCAAATCAATCAGATTATATTTATTTAAATGTGCCTGGCAGTAGTATACACATTAATATATACTTATGAGGATATATGTACTGTATGCGCATATGTATCATGTACTATATATGTGTATATACATGTATGTGTAGATAAAATAAAATGAAATAAAATAATCCTTTAAATCCCGCAGTGGGGAAATTACAGGATTACAGCAGCATTGCTCACAAGTGAATAAAAGAGAAAAATCAAGTAATATAAATAAACAGTAATAAAAAACAATAAAAACAGTAAAGAGGAATATAGATCATATAGATTACCATATAACTTGGAATATGTGTATGGGCGGATCAGTATGTAAGTATTATTCATAATCAGAAATTCAATCAATTGAAGCAGTGAAAATAAATAGTTTGTGGTTCTCTGTATTCTCATCATGAGTCCACCTTAATCATGTTCTACAATAATGATTTGTATGGTGTACTAATAACACTGTCATATAATTATGAGTGCTTTAACACATCCATAAATTAAGCGCTAAATAAACTTAAGAACATGCAGCGGCTTTCCCAATGTTCTCCACATCACCGACACTGTACAAACAAAAAAGCTCAAGGCTGTGATCCAGTATGTGAGACACTCTGTGATCCAGTCTGCATACAGTATGTGATCCAGTCTGCATACAGTATGTGAGATGATCAATGCTCGGCTGGGTATGTGGTGTTCAATCTACGGCTCGAGGAGGTCTCGTAAATAAATGATTCCTTGTCGGCAGAATCAATAGTGCTCGTACAGGAAGTCATCATGATGTGAGCTCGTACAGGAAGTCATCATGATGTGAGCTCGTACAGGAAGTCATGATGATGTGAGCTCATACAGGAAGTCATGATGATGTGAGCTCATACAGGAAGTCATCATGATGTGAGCTCGTACAGGAAGTCATCATGATGATGTGAGCTTGTACAGGAAGTCATCATGATGTGAGCTCGTACAGGAAGTCATCATGACGTGAGAACGGATCTTGGCGATCTGAAATAACTCTCTCCCTATAAAACTAATATAACTAATATCGCTCCTTCATCAATGAGGAAGGGAGCTGCATTTTTTGTCCGGTGGGAGTGGCCAGCTTATCCAGTGAATTTCAGTAAACCTGCCCTGGAGCAGGTTAAGGGATTTTGATGTGTTGCTATGGTGATTTTTTAAAACTTGCTTTGAGGAACCGAAAAGTGCTACTAAAGTGCTACTACGGTGCTACTTTCTTTATTCAAGGTGTAGTCGAAAAACATGTGTTTTTAGTTGGCGTCAGATGTAGAGACTTTCTGCTGTCCTGATGTCAATGGGGAGCTCATTCCACCATTGAGGAGCCAGAACAGCAAACAGTCTGACTTTGTTGAGTTTTTAGCTCAGGTGTTGCGTTTAACCGGCAGGTGTTATGTTTAACCAGCAGGCGTTATGTTTAACCAGCAGGTGTCAGGTTGCACCAGCAGGTGTTAGGTTGCACCAGCAGGTTATGTCAGGTGTCAGGTTGCACCAGCAGGTGTTAGGTTGCACCAGCAGGTTATGTCAGGTGTTCTCACCTTCAGCATGCCCCGAAGGGTCTTTGGTCTCTTGAGCATCGGTCTTGGTGACTCCGGAGCCTCCGTTCACCGCCTCAGAACTGTTGCTCAGTTTGGTGTTGGGGTCTCTCTTGGGTTTGGGTGGGGGTTGTTTACGGTTGGGATTTGAGTCGTCATCTCCGCCCACCGAGTGGAGGGACTGGGATCGGACAGTGAAACCCTGAGTGGGGGGCGGCAGACGGTCCTGCGGCGCCGGCATCGTCATGAAACCCATTCTGAAATGTTTTCCAGAGTATGCCCCGTCTGTTGCCATGGCTACATCTTCACCAATCCTGGATGGACGAGTGGAGAGAAACAATTGTGGATCATCAAGCAATCACAGAACACCCGATAGAACCGGGGTGATCAATTAAGATTCAACGATGTCCAGATAGAGAGCATTTCCTCATGAATCAGTCCAGCACATCACAATAATGTCTCACTGGACTTTGACAACAACATGACAACAACTGACTGTAAAATAAAGAAAGGTCAGATGAATAATATCTCAACTCCATTTATTGACAGTTTTTACATTTAACTGGATGAATTATAAATAATGCATACTCATTATTAATAATTCATGCAATAATGCAAGCTCATCATTTCAAGTACAATATTAGTGGCAAAAATAAATGACCTAACAGACAGCTTTTGAGACATGTTGATCATAAAATAAAGTACTTAAAAAATGAATTGAACTGAATTTCCCTGAAGCTTTTAATTCAGTTCAGTTGGGCTCTTGGATAATGTTTTGTTATGTGGTTTGGTTTGAGTATTGAGTTTGCTCAAGAGATGTGTTCTTTAGGCAAAGGGCATAATACACCAGTTTTAGCATCCCTTCATGTCAGATCAGACTTTAAATTGTAAATGTACATGCCCCTTCTACCTGCCTGATCTCTGTCGGGGAAAAAGGAATTCTATGCACTCTGAGTAATTATATAGCTTAGGGACTATTATATTTGCCAGATGTGTTTACTGGACACCTGTCTCTCTGGCGTGTCCATTGTTTACATTATTTTACATTAGTCAAACATGATCGATTACGGCTACACCAGAGGGACGGGGAGACAAAGTCTTTTCTTACACATCGCTGTTAGCTCCATTTGTATGTACACATCTGGCTCAGTCCCTGTTCCATTGAGCACATATTGAACACAGAGCATGGGTGGGCCTCTCTGAGGTGTATTAAAGCTTCACTTCGCACAACAAACTTTGCCAGAACTTCTTGCTCCTTCCAGGAGGAAGAACCATCTGTCCCGTTCAGCTGAATGTACCATGACTTGACTTCTGTCTGTACTATGGCTCATCTTTGATGACTTTTCTATATCTTATCGGATAACGTTTGTCTTTGAATACTTTATTACAGGATAAGACTTATCCTGTAATAAAGTATTCAAAGACAAACGTGCTTAAATTACTGCTGATTTATCACAAAGAAACTATAAATTAATTTCCACCACAATCTCCTTAAACCTTTTTGGCCTACTCCAATCAGGACTCTTCCCTCTTAGAATACAGGAAGCTCAGATTGAGGTCTTTTTCATCCAAATACTACTTTCTGTTTCCTGACTTACAGTTTTAAAGGTTCATTCCACTCCAAATACTACTTTCTGTCCAAGTATTTATAGTGATAGACTCATTTCCTCTTGCCTCGCCGGCCATGTTCTCACTGGACACGTCTTCACCGGGTTCATCTGTGGTCCAAACCACCAGTGGCAAGTTCCCTCTGATTATGGGATGCATTTCTTTGCTTCACCCTTTTGGTCCAACCATTTTTCTTAATTTCAGGTGTCATCCATCTCACTACATTTAGCGCAGCAGCACCTCCGCTTCGTAAACTTGTGTTTGTGACACCACTGCTGAGGTCATCCGACAATATCGTTTCTTTACTTGCACCAAGCACCTCCATTTCTGTTTCTACAAGAATCTGTTTTGGAACTGCTCTGATGTTGCCCTGATTTTGCATAGAAACATCCTCTTATAAGGTCTAATTTACTAATTATATATTTTGACTGGCATGTTATAGCCCTATAGAAACATGTTCTCTTATCTGCGTTTAAAGGAAATGTATTGGTCCTGTGCGTTAAACAACATTGTCTCTACATTCGGCAGTGGTCACGTTTGGTTTTATTTGTTTGTGTGTTCTCTACCTTTTGATTGCCTCTTCCTGACGTCTCTTCTTCTGGTGTTTTTCCTGCAGGTAGGTCAAGTTATTCTGGTTGCGAATGCGATCGCTCTCTCTGGCGATGTCAGAGGCGTTTTGGATAACCAGACCGTCGTACGTTCGAAGGCCGCTGTCCTCCACATACTGAAAAAAACTTCTGAAGGAAGACGCCTCCTCCTGAGACGTCATAACTCTCCAAAATATCTGAGAGGAGGATCAGAAAGGAGCATATCTCTAGATAACACTGATTGCAGTCTGTTTCAGCAGGTGTGCCAAACTGACCTGAAGAATTAAATGTAACATGTAACAGTAGGTCAACTCATGCTTACAAAGGCAGATCATGTTAGCTGGCTTGACTGCAGAAACAATTATGTTTTCCCTCCGATGGCAATCCCCACATGTGCTCACAATCAATTACAATAATTAAGTGCTGACATTAATAATTTCCTTAAGTTAATTAATATTGAGCTTTCTGTAGCTCTGTAGGTTAATTGCATGTCAATGAAGAAAACATCAGGGATGATCAAGAATAACAAGATAACGTTCGCTGACCGTTATATTCAGTGAAAGCTGACTTTAGAATATAAGATGACATTAAATGTAAATTAAATTAAAAGGACAATGGAATCACACTTACAATGCAACTCTTTGGTGGTGCTAGTGGTGGAGGTGGTGGTGGTTGTGGTGTTTGTTGTAATGGAAATGTTATATTCTTAATATCTTTTATAAACCTCTGTATGCAAATCATCTTCTCTCCTGTAGTTGTCAAATGCAAATAGAATACCATTCCTGTGCCTGGTATCAAGTAATCAATCACTTGTGTGGACAGGTCATAAATTAAGGGCAGGACAACGGTGGTGGTGGTGGTCTAACTCTAACCCCAAAAAAGCATAATTTGGGTTGATTTAGTGTATATCACTGCTGTATGTGGATGTATTGAACACCATTAGTGATATAAAGTGAAATAAATAGCGTGTTACATGAGAAAATGGCAATATCACACACTAATAATAGATGCTCCATTTTGGAGATTCGCCTAAACTTCTGTACTAAATTAATTAACTAAACATATTTTACTTCCCTTAATCAAAATCAAACATATTGTGTTATTTTATAATAGAAAATAAAGGCTTTCATATGCATCATTTGAAAGAGGAAATTCATCCTGGAAGTCTTTTTTATTTTTAATATTTGTATAAAAATAAAATGTTTTTTACATTTCATTTAGCTGACGCTTTTATCAAAAGCAACTTATATTTTTGCTCCATACACCGTAGACACAGCTCAAGGAGCAACTAGCGGAGCCAGGGCTTGAACCACCAATACTCTGATTAAAATATGGGCATGCTAACCATTGAGCCACAGTCGCCCCTGTTTTCCTGTGTTCTATCATCAACCAATAAACCAGTAACACATATACTGTGTTTTCCGTATTTATTATACCTTTTGAAATGATTTGAATAGCCCTTGTGTTGTTCATTCTGGTCACATGACATCTATTGCTTCTGTCCATCAGGAGAGGCATCCTCCTCTGTTGCTCTCCCTCAGGGTTCTTCCTGTTTTCCCTGTGAAAGGGTTTTTACTATCTTTATTTGGGGAGTTGTTCCTGATCCGATGTGAGGTCCTGGGACAGGATGTTATGTGTACAGATTCTAAAGCCCTCTGAGGCAATTTTGGAATTTTTTATTTTGGGCTATACAAAATAAACAGAATTGAATTCTGGTTGAGAGATAATCCAGGTTTAGTATGGGGATGAAAACCTTCACATGGCTTGTGATTATAAGGTTTTAAGGTTACTAGTTAGAGTTAGAGTTAGAGTTTCAACCCAAACTCTCCCAGCTCACCGTGCCAGCCCTCACCTGCTGGTGGATCACAAACTTCCTGACAGACAGGACGCAGCAGGTGAGGCTGGGAAAAATCACATCCAGCACCCAGACTATAAGCACTGGCGCCCCCCAGGGTTGTGTGCTCTCTCCACTGCTCTTCTCCCTCTACACCAACGACTGCACCTCAGGGGACCCATCTGTTAAACTCCTGAAGTTTCCAGATGACACAACGGTGTATGTGCAAATTCACATGGCCATTAAAGCTGATTCTGATTACCAGTTAGTCTCTCTCTCTCTCTCTCTCTCTCTCTCTCTCTCTCTCTCTCTCTCTCTTTCTGTCTCTCTCACTCTCATTCCCCTCCCCCACCTCTCCGTCTCTCAGCATCCTTCTAAAAATGGAACAGGGAGTCAGCTGGTGGTAACCTAGCAACAGCAGCATCTCTCAGCAGAGCATGATGTAATGCTTCCTGTCTTCGGGTGAGGAAGAGGAGAGGAGAATTAAAAAAGAATAAGGGGAGATAAGGAAAGGAGGAAGAGAGGGGGGGGGGGGGGGGGGGGGTACCCAGTAGTCAGAGAAGGGTATAGCAAAGATAGAGTGGTTGTTTGAAGGGTTTAGACAGAAACCAGCAGAAGAACCGCTGCAGCTCCTCCAGCAGGTGAGATGTTAGGGCAAACCCTGTTCTGTCTGTATTTGATCCTTCCCATGCTGCCTTCTCCAGCAGCAGTGCTAGTTCCTGTATTAGGGGTTCAGTCAACACCAAGCCAGTTCCTGTATTAGGGGTTTTGTCAACACCAAGCCAGTTCCTGTATTAGGGGTTCAGTCAACACCAAGCCAGTTCCTGTACTAGGGGTTCAGTCAACACCAAGCCAGTTCCTGTATTAGGGGTTCAGTCAACACCAAGCCAGTTCCTGTATTAAAGGTTCAGTCAACACCAAGCCAGTTCCTGTATTAGGGGTTCAGTCAACACCAAGCCAGTTCCTGTACTAGGGGTTCAATCAACACCAAGCCAGTTCCTGTATTAGGGGTTCAGTCAACACCAAGCCAGTTCCTGTACTAGGGGTTCAGTCAACACCAAGCCAGTTCCTGTACTAGGGGTTCAATCAACACCAAGCCAGTTCCTGTACTAGGGGTTCAGTCAACACCAAGCCAGTTCCTGTACTAGGGGTTCAATCAACACCAAGCCAGTTTCTGTACTAGGGGTTCAATCAACACCAAGCCAGTTCCTGTACTAGGGGTTCAGTCAACACCAAGCCAGTTCCTGTATTAGGGGTTCAGTCAACACCAAGCCAGTTCCTGTACTAGGGGTTCAATCAACACCAAGCCAGTTCCTGTATTAGGGGTTCAGTCAACACCAAGCCAGTTCCTGTACTAGGGGTTCAGTCAACACCAAGCCAGTTCCTGTACTAGGGGTTCAATCAACACCAAGCCAGTTCCTGTATTAGGGGTTCAGTCAACACCAAGCCAGTTCCTGTACTAGGGGTTCAGTCAACACCAAGCCAGTTCCTGTACTAGGGGTTCAATCAACACCAAGCCAGTTCCTGTACTAGGGGTTCAATCAACACCAAGCCAGTTCCTGTACTAGGGGTTCAGTCAACACCAAGCCAGTTCCTGTACTAGGGGTTCAATCAACACCAAGCCAGTTCCTGTACTAGGGGTTCAGTCAACACCAAGCCAGTTCCTGTACTAGGGGTTCAATCAACACCAAGCCAGTTCCTGTATTAGGGGTTCAGTCAACACCAAGCCAGTTCCTGTACTAGGGGTTCAGTCAACACCAAGCCAGTTCCTGTACTAGGGGTTCAATCAACACCAAGCCAGTTCCTGTACTAGGGGTTCAGTCAACACCAAGCCAGTTCCTGTACTAGGGGTTCAGTCAACACCAAGCCAGTTCCTGTACTAGGGGTTCAATCAACACCAAGCCAGTTCCTGTACTAGGGGTTCAATCAACACCAAGCCAGTTCCTGTACTAGGGGTTCAATCAACACCAAGCCAGTTCCTGTACTAGGGGTTCAATCAACACCAAGCCAGTTCCTGTACTAGGGGTTCAGTCAACACCAAGCCAGTTCCTGTACTAGGGGTTCAATCAACACCAAGCCAGTTCCTGTATTAGGGGTTCAGTCAACACCAAGCCAGTTCCTGTATTAGGGGTTCAGTCAACACCAAGCCAGTTCCTGTACTAGGGGTTCAATCAACACCAAGCCAGTTCCTGTACTAGGGGTTCAATCAACACCAAGCCAGTTCTTGTGTCCGGGTCAGAGCTGACGTCTCAAAGGTTTCTGTGTTGGGATACTGGTCGACACCTGGCTAATCTTATTACTATTCATTTTAGTAATAAGATTTGTTTTCCACTCGAGGATTCACACAACAGGGACGCTCTCATTGCATATATGCAGATGTGTGCACTGGCTCACCGCGACTTCAAGCATCTATTTAGGCCTGAGCAAACAGTTTAAGCTGTTAATATGTTCTATTATATTTTATAGGATATATAACAGTTTTAATTCCTATATGTGGTCATTTGATCCAAATAACGTCTCTTTTGTTTTCTTGATTGTTTTCAGAGATGTGATGTGAGCCAGTGCTTAGGCATACTTCAGTGTGAACAGTCAGCCGGTAAAATCATGCTACTGCTTGAGTATGCAGTACTTAATGAGTGAGTACTGTACTTACTGAGTGAGTACTGTACTTACTGAGTGAGTATGCAGTACCTACTGAGTGAGTATGCAGTACTTATTGAGTGAGTATGCAGTACTTATTGATTGAGTATGCAGTACCTACTGAGTGACTATGCAGTACCTACTGAGTGAGTATGCAGTACTTACTGAGTGAGTATGCAGTACCTACTGAGTGAGTATGCAGTATTTACTGAGTGAGTATGCAGTACCTACTGAGTGAGTATGCAGTACTTACTGAGTGAGTATGCAGTACTGTGTACTTACTGAGTACTGTGTACTGAGCCTGTGTCTCAGGCCTTAGAACAGCTGATGGAGGTCGAGGCTCGGCGTCCGCTGTGTTATAAGTTTCTGTCATATTCATGTAATGTGCTGTAACTCTGTTACGTTGTTCATTCTGGTCACATGACATCTATTGATTCTGTCCATCTGGGGAGAGGGATCCTCCTCTGTTGCTCTCCTGAAGGGTTCTTCCTGTTTTTCTACTGATACACGATGCACTACCACTACACACATTGCTGCTGTAACCCTGCAAAGGTCCCCACTGTGGTCTAAAGGATTATCTTCATTTATTTATTTCACGCAGGATGAACACATACAAACTGTTTTTAGAAAGAGTGAGCCACAACAACAAAGCTCCTTGAGCATGCAGCCATCAATGAGCTCCAACAATATTAATATCAATACCATATTACACAGTTTGGTGCAGCAGTCTACGAGATGAGTTGTGTCACACTCATTCACGCACACACAAGACTGCTGTGTTTCTGCTATAATAATATATTATATAATAATAGTGTTCAGATTCATGTTGGACACAGATCCCTTCCTATTTGAAACTTGACCAGTTGTTTGAGGTTTATTAAAAATATTTCAGGTGCATTCATCATCGTTTATCTTTGTTATTTTAGAGCTGGTGGACAAGTCTTTCAAAATAAGAGTCTGATTTTAATTTGTAACTTTGTTCTGAGGCCTGATCCAAGATGGCGGCTGTGTTGAAATGAGATGATTTCACGGTGTGAAATACAAATGGAGGAGCCAGATGTGACTTCATATAGAAACATTGTTCCCCAGCAGAGATGACATATATATGACATATCTCTGATATAGTTATCAGAGATATGTCATATATATGTCACATCTCTGATATAGAATACAGCATCTCTGAACGGACAAATGAAAGAAAAAGAACCGACTGGAGCCAATGGAGGAGAGAGGAGGCTTACCGGAGGATCAGGGGAGACTCATTCCTTCTTCACTGTCTCCTACAGTGTGTCCTTCAATGTCTTCTTCACTTGTCTCCTTTACTGTCCTTTACGGTCTCTTACAGTGTCTCCTTCACTGTCCCCTTCTTCCTCACCTTCAGCGTCTCCTTCCCTCCTTCAGTCCCCGTGCAGAAACAAAGATGGACAGATTTCTGCAGCTCCACGAGGACGCGCTGTGATTCCTGTTCACAGAAACCTTAATCCAACAGCTCCTACCTCCCTTCCCTCAGTCCTACCTCATATATTCTCGCAGCTTTAATAATCACGGCTCACACACACACACACACACACACACACACACACACACACACACATCCCTGTCGACGGTCGCCATAAGAAATGAGAGGCTGAAACCAAGGCAACCTGACAGCATCCTAACCCTGCTGACTCCTCCCTCTACTGCTGAGAGAGAGAGAGAGAGAGAGAGAGAGAGAGAGAGAGAGCGATGGAGAGAGAGAGAGAGAGAGCGATGGAGGAGAGAGAGGGAGAGGAGAGAGAGACAGAGAGAGAGAGAGATAGAGGGAGAGGGAAAGAGAGAGACATAGAGAAGAGAGAGAGACAGAGAGAGGGACAGACAGAGAGAGATAGACAGAGAGAGAGGGAGGGAGAGAGAGAGAAAGAGAGATTTATTATTTATTTAAAAAAAACTTTATTTAACAATCAGCATATCAGGACAAAGCACTGTTCTTCCAACAATAACACATCAACACAGTCACTTCATAACTCACACAAACGGAGCGTTACATGTTAAATCATCCAGACAACAACATATTGCATCATCATAGCACCATTTCTGGATGAAGTCGTCCATGCGGTTTATGCTTTAAAAAAAACTAAAATCAACCCAGACTCTGGCCTTGACCCAAGACCTGAAGACAGGAAGTGCTTTCTGTCCCGTCCTGCACTTCCTGCTGCTGTAGATCTCAGCTTGGCATCCACCAGGGTTAGGGATTCAGGGTTTGGGGTACACCTACCATTAAAGAACAGAAGTGGCACCTATGCACAGTCCTACTCGAGTCCCACATGGGATCCCTCAGAGCCCCCCGGTTCTTTTGTGCCTAATCTGAAGATCCAGCGTCTTCCTGTGTTCTCTGTGTGGTGTTCCATCTGGGATTGCGTTTGATGATGGTGGTCTGGAGTGACTCCATCCATGTAGGCTGAAGTGTCCCACCAACGGGTTGAATCATTTCTTCTTTTGAATAATATTATATTTGTGTTGAGCAAACCTTGCTGAGAGTAAATTTCCCATTTCACCCACATATTGTGCTTTACATGTTGTACAGGAGATAAGGTAAATACAATTTGTTGTGGCTAAGTTACCCCTGATCGATGAATGGAAAATCTCTCCTGCATTTTGATTATTAAACCAATGTTTATGTTTGAAATACTTTCCTCTTTGATTTAGGAGCCGGATTAGGTTTGATTTTGGCCTTAACCAGATTGTTGTTTCTCCTGTATGCTGGCATGATGCTGTGCCCTTGTAATACTTTACTCCATTTGATGCATTCTTTGAAGTTTTCCTTACATTTATTCACCAGGTCCATGGTGGGCGGTGAGTAGGTTCTAATACATGGAAGATATTTTGTGATGAGGTTTTGAAACATTTTCTGTAGAAGGATCTGGAGTACCCTCTGCTGGACAAAGCCCGATACAACACTTGAACTGCTTCAGTGAAATCCTCTGGTCTGGTACAGATTCTGTGGAACCGTAGTATCTGAGATTTAATTAGTCCTGCATAAGTGTGTTTGGGGTGGAGACTTGTTTTAAAAAGTAGAGCGTGCGTATCTGTTTCTTTGAAAAACACTTTGATGTCAAACCTCTTGGTATCTGCAACCTAAATGTGGTGGTGTTGAGGAAATCCACTGAAGTGGTGCTGTCTGTGGATTTAGGGTTAGGGGTTAGGGTTAGGGTTAGGGATAGGGGGTTAGGGGGTAGGGTTAGGGGGTTAGGGGGGGGGGTTAGGGTTAGGGTTAGGGGGTTAGGGATAATGAATTTACTCATGAATCTCCCCACGTCGCCCGCCGGCTTCGCAGTTGAATAGAGACCCACGGCAGTGCACAGGCCGACGAATGTCATTTAGTCATTCCCCACGCCATAGATCTTTTAGCCCAATACGTTATGAGCTATTTTTATTTCTCTCCCTTTATTTTCTTCCTTTAGCCTTGGCCCCCTATTTTATTAACATATGTTGCCGAACAGACCGTTCAGTTTTTCCGATTAAATTGAGGTTAGGCGTTGGTAGCTAAGTGGTTGAGGTCAGGACAGAATAACTGGGTTAGGGATAGTTTTGTTTAAAGTACCAGCAAGCCTTCGGTTGAGGTTAGGTTAGAGTTTAGGTAAATTCCTGGTTGAGTTTAGGTGTTGGTAGGAAATTGGTTGAGGTTAGGTGAAAGTTTAGGTAAATTCCTGGTTGAGTTTAGGTGTTGGTAGGAAATTGGTTGAGGTTAGGCGAGAGTTTAGGTAAATTCCCGGTTGAGTTTAGGTGTTGGTAGGAAATTGGTTGAGGTTAGGTGAAAGTTTAGGTAAATTCCTGGTTGAGTTTCGGTGTTGGTAGGAAATTGGTTGAGGTTAGGTGAAAGTTTAGGTAAATTCCTGGTTGAGTTTAGGTGTTGGTAGGAAATTGGTTGAGGTTTGAGTTTAGGTAAATTCCTGGTTGAGTTTAGGTGTTGGTAGGAAATTGGTTGAGGTTAGGTGAAAGTTTAGGTAAATTCCTGGTTGAGTTTAGGTGTTGGTAGGAAATTGGTTGAGGTTCGAGTTTAGGTAAATTCCTGGTTGAGTTTAGGTGCTGGTAGGAAATTGGTTGAGGTTAGGCGAGAGTTTAGGTAAATTCCTGGTTGAGTTTAGGTGTTGGTAGGAAATTGGTTGAGGTTCCTTTCGACAGCCGAGCTGACCCCGGCCCAGAGGTGCCCCGACCAGAGCGCAACGCCCTCTACAGTATTATAAGAGGTCCCCCGCCACCTTAGGCGGCTCCAATAGGATCTTAAACCTGGGGCAGCAGAGAAATCTTCGCGGCAGCCAAGCTGACCACTGCCCGAGGGACCCCCAAAGAAGCCCCCATCCAGCACCGGAGATCCTCCCAATCCTACTGGCCTTCCTCTATATGTAAGGTATATTGAAAAAAATCTCAACTGTTATGTTTATGAGCAGTACGGCAACCAGACTTGAGAAGGGGTGGCGTGGTTGCGCCAAGAGCCTCCCACGCCTTTTTAGGCGAGTCTGCATACCTATCCGGCCCTCCTATTAAAAGGGGAGTGTCGGGCGGTAGGAGAAGACTGTTTAGAGTATTTGGGTCTTCATAAGGGAGCTGTTTTTTTTGAAGATAATTACTAACTGGGGCACTGTTAGGCTAAATGGTGTGGAGAGAAGGGGAGCAGACCTGAGAAGGGAGTAGTGTGTTACACCAAGAACCTTCCCCGCCTGTCTAGGCGAGTCTGCCTAACTAATGACTGTTAGACTAGAAGTCATAATAAGGAGGGGGCAGACCTGAGAAGGGGTAGTGTGTTACACCAAGAGCCTTCCCCGCCTGTCTAGGCGAGTCTGCCTAACTAATGACTGTTGGACTAGGAGTCATAATAAGGAGGGGGCAGACCTGAGAAGGGGTGGTGTGTTACACCAAGAACCTTCCCCGCCTTCCTGGGCGAGTCTGCCTAACTAATGACTGTTAGACTAGGAGTCCTGATAAGGAGGGGGCAGACCTGAGAAGGGGTAGTGTGTTACACCAAGAACCTTCCCCGCCTGTCTAGGCGAGTCTGCCTAACTAATGACTGTTAGACTAGGAGTCATAATAAGGAGGGGGGCAGACCTGAGAAGGGGTGGTGTGTTCCACCAAGAACCTTCCCTGCCTTCCTGGGCGAGTCTGCCTATCCGATAACTGTTAAGGAATTAGTTTGGGGGACCAACCCGCGGGTAGCGAAGGTCCCGATCAGAGCCACCTCATGAGCAACAGAAACGAATTCTTCGCGGCAGCCGAGCTGACCCCGGCCCAGAGGTGCCCCGACCAGAGCGCAACGCCCTCCGCAGCATTGTAAGAGGTCCCCCGTCACCTTAGGCGGCTCCAATAGGATCTTAAACCTGGGGCAGCAGAGAAATCTTCGCGGCAGCCAAGCTGACCACGGCCCGAGGGACCCCCAAAGAAGCCCCCGTCCAGCACAGGGAATCCTCTCAATACTAATGGTGGTATTCTAGGGTAGCTGTTGGGGTGGGTTTCAAAGATCACTTAGCATTTACGGGGACCTAAGAGTCCGATGGCACAGGCTGGGTTAGGGATAATGAATTTACTCATGAATCTCCCCACGTCGCCCGCCGGCTTCGCAGTTGAATAGAGACCCACGGCAGTGCACAGGCCGACGAATGTCATTTAGTCATTCCCCACGCCATAGATCTTTTAGCCCAATACGTTATGAGCTATTTTTATTTCTCTCCCTTTATTTTCTTCCTTTAGCCTTGGCCCCCTATTTTATTAACATATGTTGCCGAACAGACCGTTCAGTTTTTCCGATTAAATTGAGGTTAGGCGTTGGTAGCTAAGTGGTTGAGGTCAGGACAGAATAACTGGGTTAGGGATAGTTTTGTTTAAAGTACCAGCAAGCCTTCGGTTGAGGTTAGGTTAGAGTTTAGGTAAATTCCTGGTTGAGTTTAGGTGTTGGTAGGAAATTGGTTGAGGTTAGGTGAAAGTTTAGGTAAATTCCTGGTTGAGTTTAGGTGTTGGTAGGAAATTGGTTGAGGTTAGGCGAGAGTTTAGGTAAATTCCCGGTTGAGTTTAGGTGTTGGTAGGAAATTGGTTGAGGTTAGGTGAAAGTTTAGGTAAATTCCTGGTTGAGTTTCGGTGTTGGTAGGAAATTGGTTGAGGTTAGGTGAAAGTTTAGGTAAATTCCTGGTTGAGTTTAGGTGTTGGTAGGAAATTGGTTGAGGTTTGAGTTTAGGTAAATTCCTGGTTGAGTTTAGGTGTTGGTAGGAAATTGGTTGAGGTTAGGTGAAAGTTTAGGTAAATTCCTGGTTGAGTTTAGGTGTTGGTAGGAAATTGGTTGAGGTTCGAGTTTAGGTAAATTCCTGGTTGAGTTTAGGTGCTGGTAGGAAATTGGTTGAGGTTAGGCGAGAGTTTAGGTAAATTCCTGGTTGAGTTTAGGTGTTGGTAGGAAATTGGTTGAGGTTCCTTTCGACAGCCGAGCTGACCCCGGCCCAGAGGTGCCCCGACCAGAGCGCAACGCCCTCTACAGTATTATAAGAGGTCCCCCGCCACCTTAGGCGGCTCCAATAGGATCTTAAACCTGGGGCAGCAGAGAAATCTTCGCGGCAGCCAAGCTGACCACTGCCCGAGGGACCCCCAAAGAAGCCCCCATCCAGCACCGGAGATCCTCCCAATCCTACTGGCCTTCCTCTATATGTAAGGTATATTGAAAAAAATCTCAACTGTTATGTTTATGAGCAGTACGGCAACCAGACTTGAGAAGGGGTGGCGTGGTTGCGCCAAGAGCCTCCCACGCCTTTTTAGGCGAGTCTGCATACCTATCCGGCCCTCCTATTAAAAGGGGAGTGTCGGGCGGTAGGAGAAGACTGTTTAGAGTATTTGGGTCTTCATAAGGGAGCTGTTTTTTTTGAAGATAATTACTAACTGGGGCACTGTTAGGCTAAATGGTGTGGAGAGAAGGGGAGCAGACCTGAGAAGGGAGTAGTGTGTTACACCAAGAACCTTCCCCGCCTGTCTAGGCGAGTCTGCCTAACTAATGACTGTTAGACTAGAAGTCATAATAAGGAGGGGGCAGACCTGAGAAGGGGTAGTGTGTTACACCAAGAGCCTTCCCCGCCTGTCTAGGCGAGTCTGCCTAACTAATGACTGTTGGACTAGGAGTCATAATAAGGAGGGGGCAGACCTGAGAAGGGGTGGTGTGTTACACCAAGAACCTTCCCCGCCTTCCTGGGCGAGTCTGCCTAACTAATGACTGTTAGACTAGGAGTCCTGATAAGGAGGGGGCAGACCTGAGAAGGGGTAGTGTGTTACACCAAGAACCTTCCCCGCCTGTCTAGGCGAGTCTGCCTAACTAATGACTGTTAGACTAGGAGTCATAATAAGGAGGGGGGCAGACCTGAGAAGGGGTGGTGTGTTCCACCAAGAACCTTCCCTGCCTTCCTGGGCGAGTCTGCCTATCCGATAACTGTTAAGGAATTAGTTTGGGGGACCAACCCGCGGGTAGCGAAGGTCCCGATCAGAGCCACCTCATGAGCAACAGAAACGAATTCTTCGCGGCAGCCGAGCTGACCCCGGCCCAGAGGTGCCCCGACCAGAGCGCAACGCCCTCCGCAGCATTGTAAGAGGTCCCCCGTCACCTTAGGCGGCTCCAATAGGATCTTAAACCTGGGGCAGCAGAGAAATCTTCGCGGCAGCCAAGCTGACCACGGCCCGAGGGACCCCCAAAGAAGCCCCCGTCCAGCACAGGGAATCCTCTCAATACTAATGGTGGTATTCTAGGGTAGCTGTTGGGGTGGGTTTCAAAGATCACTTAGCATTTACGGGGACCTAAGAGTCCGATGGCACAGGCTGGGTTAGGGATAATGAATTTACTCATGAATCTCCCCACGTCGCCCGCCGGCTTCGCAGTTGAATAGAGACCCACGGCAGTGCACAGGCCGACGAATGTCATTTAGTCATTCCCCACGCCATAGATCTTTTAGCCCAATACGTTATGAGCTATTTTTATTTCTCTCCCTTTATTTTCTTCCTTTAGCCTTGGCCCCCTATTTTATTCACATATGTTGCCGAACAGACCGTTCAGTTTTTTCCGATTAAATTGAGGTTAGGCGTTGGTAGCTAAGTGGTTGAGGTCAGGACAGAATAACTGGGTTAGGGATAGTTTTGTTTAAAGTACCAGCAAGCCTTCGGTTGAGGTTAGGTTAGAGTTTAGGTAAATTCCTGGTTGAGTTTAGGTGTTGGTAGGAAATTGGTTGAGGTTCGAGTTTAGGTGAATTCCCGGTTGAGTTTAGGTGTTGGTAGGAAATTGGTTGAGGTTAGGTGAAAGTTTAGGTAAATTCCTGGTTGAGTTTAGGTGTTGGTAGGAAATTGGTTGAGGTTAGGCGAGAGTTTAGGTGAATTCCCGGTTGAGTTTAGGTGTTGGTAGGAAATTGGTTGAGGTTAGGTGAAAGTTTAGGTAAATTCCTGGTTGAGTTTAGGTGTTGGTAGGAAATTGGTTGAGGTTAGGCGAGAGTTTAGGTGAATTCCCGGTTGAGTTTAGGTGTTGGTAGGAAATTGGTTGAGGTTAGGTGAAAGTTTAGGTAAATTCCTGGTTGAGTTTAGGTGTTGGTAGGAAATTGGTTGAGGTTCGAGTTTAGGTAAATTCCTGGTTGAGTTTAGGTGTTGGTAGGAAATTGGTTGAGGTTAGGCGAGAGTTTAGGTAAATTCCTGGTTGGGTTTAGGTGTTGGTAGGAAATTGGTTGAGGTTAGGCGAGAGTTTAGGTAAATTCCCGGTTGAGTTTAGGTGTTGGTAGGAAATTGGTTGAGGTTAGGTGAAGGGTTAGGGTTAGGGTTAGGGTTAGGGTTAGGGTTAGGGGGTTAGGGTTAGGGGGTTAGGGTTAGGGTTAGGTTAGGGTAAGGGTTGGGGCCCCTACTACTAAAAAGCAGCAGGGGTCCCTATGCATTCTCCTTCCTGCCTTTCACTCTCTTCTTCAGCGCTCGTTCAGACCCCCTGTCATTCCAGTGCTCA
This sequence comes from Myoxocephalus aenaeus, assembly GCA_038501785.1. Lineage (NCBI taxonomy): Eukaryota > Metazoa > Chordata > Actinopteri > Perciformes > Cottidae > Myoxocephalus > Myoxocephalus aenaeus. The sequence goes on from JBAMJR010000139.1 coordinate 414,939, forward strand.
AACGAGCATTCAAAGTCTTCCTGTGTCTGGGAGCTGTTGTTACCCGTGTGGTTGACTGCATTTCATTCAGCAGAATGTCGAGTTCTTCTGGTGTCGATCCCTCAAAGGAGTCCTCATTGTGTGACCTCTCTCGGTCGTCTCGCATAGGAGTGAGGTCAGTGTTTGACCTGGTTTTACTCGTGGATCGTGATGATGCTGCGGAAGTGTACTCCTGGTCCTCCTTTTCCTCCTCTGTCTCTTTGATTCCTGAGAGGAGGTTCTCCATCGAGGTGGTCTGTGTCCCTTGTGTTGCTCCTCCTCCAGGCGCTGTTGTTCTTGCTGCTCTTGGTTTTCTGTTGATCTGTGAGAGAGGAGCAGGAGAAGATGCCGGTGGAGGGGGGGGTGGGGGAGGGGGGAGGTAATCTCACCGTGACTGTGGGAGAAACAGGTAGAGTGTCATCGTTTATGCTGACTGGTGTGGAGGTGACGGGGGGAAGTGAAACTTGTGGGGCCGTCTGGTCCGCCGCTGTCCTTGTTCTCATGATGGGCCTGGGCCTGTGGGACCCATCCTCTTTCTCAAGGTCCTTCAGGCCCTTTTGGATCGTTTCTTTCACTCTGTCAAGAGTCGTCTGTTCTAATCTAGAACCCAGAGCATTTTTTGCCCATTTTGTAGCTTTTATAAAGGGCTCTTTCCATTCCGTGCTTCCTATACAGAATAAGATCTCAATTTCCCTTTTTATAGCCTTCTCATAATGGTCTCTCAAGTCGATGATCATGTTGTCAGACCAGTCCTTAGCATTATCTGCGATTCGTTTTAGGATGCGTGGTGTGGGGAGCGCTGGTTTTATTAAGTCTGTGAGGTATTTAACCGTTCTGCTCATTGTGACAGGTGGTTTCTCATCATCACTCACGTTTTTTAGATGATGGACCGCTTTGATGATCTTGTTCAAGATTTTAATCTTTCGGACAAAGTGTGGGTCATCAGAGAGGGTCCTGTCGGGATCATCTCCTCTCTTTTCTCCGGTGCGGCGGTGCTGCGGCTCTCCTCCGCGGCCTCTTTGATGTCTGTTGTTGCGACGCCGCTGTCTGTTTCTGTAGGGGACAAATCCGTTGTCCTGATCTCGTGGTCTTGAAAGCTGTTGTTGTCTTGTGTTCCCCGTGTCGCTCCGGTCTGCTTGACGCGGAGGCGGTCCGGGCGCTGTGTCGCGTTGTGGTGCGCCGTTCGTGTCCAGAGGACGTGTGTCACGAGCGCGCTCTGTCGGATCTTGTCCTGGAGAGTCGGTCTTTGTCTGTCTTGTGTCTCCTTCATCTCTCCACCTCCGTCCGGGAGAGTGAGAGGCTGACGGAGGCTCTGTGTCCCGTTGCTGTGTCCCGTTCGCGGCTGGTGCGCGCGTATCGCGGGTGCGCTCCGCCGGGTCCCGGCGAGGAGCGTAAAAGGAGTCTCTGCTCCTGTCTTGATTGAGTCTTTTGAAGTCCCTCGGCGGGTTCCTGTAGTTGTCTCTTACATACCGATCATCTCTCTGGCGGTCCCTGTGTGTGGAGGCATTCCTCCTGCTGTGGGACGCATCTCCGTTGTCCGTCGCTCTGCTCGTCAATGCGCGCGACCCGCGCTGTGTGTAATGGTCTCGTGGACGGAAATCCTCCGGGCTGGGATTATAGTCTCTCCGTCCAGTATATGTGGCTGCTGCATATGATTTATGTGGACGATGTGGAGAATTGTCCGTTCTGTGTCTGGACGTGGAGCGGTCGCGCGCGCTCCGTCCGCCATCATTGTCCTGCGCGTACTCGGTGTACTCATTGCGCTTCTCTTGTCTGAACTCTGTCCTACCTGTCCAGGTGGACGCTGCTCGGTCCCGGTGGTCCGGGCTCTGGCGACGTGGTCTCTGGTCCCTCCCACTGTCCAGGGGAGGCCACTCTGTGTTCAACTGGTCCCGGTCTCCTCGAGGCCGGCTCATGTTTTCCGATCGCTGCTGTGGTTATTGTGTCCCGGGGCAAGAAAAAGAGGAAGCTGCTCTCTACTTATCTTTTCTTTTATTTCTCCCGGATTGTTCTGGTGAACATATATAACTTTATAGGTAACGTTTCAGGTTAAGTGTCAACCTTTCATCAGACCTAGTGTGGAGCCATGCTCGAGAACATGGCGTCTCGAGTTTGACTTCCGGAAAGATGAGGAAGGGAGTGGTAGACTTCCTGTCTGGCCAAAGGTCAAAAGTCAAATGGGTCTAGTAAATTGGGTTAACCCCGTGTGGTTTGGGCCCGACTTCTTCTCTCCCTTCCTCCTTCCTTCCTTGCAGCTGTGATTTACAGTTATTTACATGCAGTTACATCCCATTCAATGTTAGAATATATTACAAGGATCTTTTTGAAGATATGCAGTTGTAATGTTCAGCTTCTGTACAAACAACATATTCTGTGTGTATTTTTAAACCTTGTACTTTTCAGAACTCAGGTAAGTATTCTCACATGTATAACGTGTTGGAAAACATGAAATAAACTCTTTTACTATGAACTGTGTCCTCTCGGATGAACCAAATGTCCTCACAAGGGATGACTTGGATTAAGCTCAATTAAATTAAACATATGAAATGCACAATGTCTTTTCTTTCTAAACATATTATCAAATTGTCTTTGTATCAATATGTCAGGGAATTATGCATGAGAACAGTTTGAACATTTAGAATTCACATCAATGTGTGTTTCTGCAACAGGTGAACTCATATGATGACTGTTGTATTACAGTGATATTCTTTTCTTCGCCTTTTCTCTCTCTCTTCTTTTTCTCACTATCCTCAGGGTTGAGTTCAGAGGTCAAATCGTAGGTGAGGCGTCCAAATTGTGGTCAGTGTAATAGAGGGTTGGGCCTCCTGGTTAAGGTTAGGCCAGTGTTTCTGTAAGTGGGCGTGGCTTCCGAATTGGGTTTAGGGGTGGATCCTCAATGGTTGAGGTCAGTGGAATAAAGGGTTGGGCCTCCTGGTTAAGGTTAGGCCAGCGTTTCTGTAAGTGGGCGTGGCTTCCGAATTGGGTTTAGGGGTGGATTCTCAATGGTTGAGGTCAGTGGAATAAAGGGTTGGGCCTCCTGGTTAAGGTTAGGCCAGTGTTTCTGTAAGTGGGCGTGGCTTCCGAATTGGGTTTAGGGGTGGATTCTCAATGGTTGAGGTCAGTGGAATAAAGGGTTGGGCCTCCTGGTTAAGGTTAGGCCAGCGTTTCTATGAGTGGGCGTGGTTTCTAAATTGTGTTTAGGGGTGGATCCTCAATGGTTGAGGTCAGTGGAATAAAGGGTTGGGTCTCCTGGTTAAGGTTAGGCCAGAACAAACCTGTTTTCAATGCGAAAATTGTGATTCTAGGGTAGGATGGACCATTAATTTATGGTTTTACAATTAGAATTTAGGAATGGAGGGGTCTTAATAGAGCGGTCCTGAAGGAAGCGAGAGCTTCTGGCAGGAGGCACTAGCTGGGTTAGGTTAGGGTAAGGGTTGGGGCCCCTACTACTAAAAAGCAGCAGGGGTCCCTATGCATTCTCCTTCCTGCCTTTCACTCTCTTCTTCAGCGCTCGTTCAGACCCCCTGTCATTCCAGTGCTCAAACGAGCATTCAAAGTCTTCCTGTGTCTGGGAGCTGTTGTTACCCGTGTGGTTGACTGCATTTCATTCAGCAGAATGTCGAGTTCTTCTGGTGTCGATCCCTCAAAGGAGTCCTCATTGTGTGACCTCTCTCGGTCGTCTCGCATAGGAGTGAGGTCAGTGTTTGACCTGGTTTTACTCGTGGATCGTGATGATGCTGCGGAAGTGTACTCCTGGTCCTCCTTTTCCTCCTCTGTCTCTTTGATTCCTGAGAGGAGGTTCTCCATCGAGGTGGTCTGTGTCCCTTGTGTTGCTCCTCCTCCAGGCGCTGTTGTTCTTGCTGCTCTTGGTTTTCTGTTGATCTGTGAGAGAGGAGCAGGAGAAGATGCCGGTGGAGGGGGGGGTGGGGGAGGGGGGAGGTAATCTCACCGTGACTGTGGGAGAAACAGGTAGAGTGTCATCGTTTATGCTGACTGGTGTGGAGGTGACGGGGGGAAGTGAAACTTGTGGGGCCGTCTGGTCCGCCGCTGTCCTTGTTCTCATGATGGGCCTGGGCCTGTGGGACCCATCCTCTTTCTCAAGGTCCTTCAGGCCCTTTTGGATCGTTTCTTTCACTCTGTCAAGAGTCGTCTGTTCTAATCTAGAACCCAGAGCATTTTTTGCCCATTTTGTAGCTTTTATAAAGGGCTCTTTCCATTCCGTGCTTCCTATACAGAATAAGATCTCAATTTCCCTTTTTATAGCCTTCTCATAATGGTCTCTCAAGTCGATGATCATGTTGTCAGACCAGTCCTTAGCATTATCTGCGATTCGTTTTAGGATGCGTGGTGTGGGGAGCGCTGGTTTTATTAAGTCTGTGAGGTATTTAACCGTTCTGCTCATTGTGACAGGTGGTTTCTCATCATCACTCACGTTTTTTAGATGATGGACCGCTTTGATGATCTTGTTCAAGATTTTAATCTTTCGGACAAAGTGTGGGTCATCAGAGAGGGTCCTGTCGGGATCATCTCCTCTCTTTTCTCCGGTGCGGCGGTGCTGCGGCTCTCCTCCGCGGCCTCTTTGATGTCTGTTGTTGCGACGCCGCTGTCTGTTTCTGTAGGGGACAAATCCGTTGTCCTGATCTCGTGGTCTTGAAAGCTGTTGTTGTCTTGTGTTCCCCGTGTCGCTCCGGTCTGCTTGACGCGGAGGCGGTCCGGGCGCTGTGTCGCGTTGTGGTGCGCCGTTCGTGTCCAGAGGACGTGTGTCACGAGCGCGCTCTGTCGGATCTTGTCCTGGAGAGTCGGTCTTTGTCTGTCTTGTGTCTCCTTCATCTCTCCACCTCCGTCCGGGAGAGTGAGAGGCTGACGGAGGCTCTGTGTCCCGTTGCTGTGTCCCGTTCGCGGCTGGTGCGCGCGTATCGCGGGTGCGCTCCGCCGGGTCCCGGCGAGGAGCGTAAAAGGAGTCTCTGCTCCTGTCTTGATTGAGTCTTTTGAAGTCCCTCGGCGGGTTCCTGTAGTTGTCTCTTACATACCGATCATCTCTCTGGCGGTCCCTGTGTGTGGAGGCATTCCTCCTGCTGTGGGACGCATCTCCGTTGTCCGTCGCTCTGCTCGTCAATGCGCGCGACCCGCGCTGTGTGTAATGGTCTCGTGGACGGAAATCCTCCGGGCTGGGATTATAGTCTCTCCGTCCAGTATATGTGGCTGCTGCATATGATTTATGTGGACGATGTGGAGAATTGTCCGTTCTGTGTCTGGACGTGGAGCGGTCGCGCGCGCTCCGTCCGCCATCATTGTCCTGCGCGTACTCGGTGTACTCATTGCGCTTCTCTTGTCTGAACTCTGTCCTACCTGTCCAGGTGGACGCTGCTCGGTCCCGGTGGTCCGGGCTCTGGCGACGTGGTCTCTGGTCCCTCCCACTGTCCAGGGGAGGCCACTCTGTGTTCAACTGGTCCCGGTCTCCTCGAGGCCGGCTCATGTTTTCCGATCGCTGCTGTGGTTATTGTGTCCCGGGGCAAGAAAAAGAGGAAGCTGCTCTCTACTTATCTTTTCTTTTATTTCTCCCGGATTGTTCTGGTGAACATATATAACTTTATAGGTAACGTTTCAGGTTAAGTGTCAACCTTTCATCAGACCTAGTGTGGAGCCATGCTCGAGAACATGGCGTCTCGAGTTTGACTTCCGGAAAGATGAGGAAGGGAGTGGTAGACTTCCTGTCTGGCCAAAGGTCAAAAGTCAAATGGGTCTAGTAAATTGGGTTAACCCCGTGTGGTTTGGGCCCGACTTCTTCTCTCCCTTCCTCCTTCCTTCCTTGCAGCTGTGATTTACAGTTATTTACATGCAGTTACATCCCATTCAATGTTAGAATATATTACAAGGATCTTTTTGAAGATATGCAGTTGTAATGTTCAGCTTCTGTACAAACAACATATTCTGTGTGTATTTTTAAACCTTGTACTTTTCAGAACTCAGGTAAGTATTCTCACATGTATAACGTGTTGGAAAACATGAAATAAACTCTTTTACTATGAACTGTGTCCTCTCGGATGAACCAAATGTCCTCACAAGGGATGACTTGGATTAAGCTCAATTAAATTAAACATATGAAATGCACAATGTCTTTTCTTTCTAAACATATTATCAAATTGTCTTTGTATCAATATGTCAGGGAATTATGCATGAGAACAGTTTGAACATTTAGAATTCACATCAATGTGTGTTTCTGCAACAGGTGAACTCATATGATGACTGTTGTATTACAGTGATATTCTTTTCTTCGCCTTTTCTCTCTCTCTTCTTTTTCTCACTATCCTCAGGGTTGAGTTCAGAGGTCAAATCGTAGGTGAGGCGTCCAAATTGTGGTCAGTGTAATAGAGGGTTGGGCCTCCTGGTTAAGGTTAGGCCAGTGTTTCTGTAAGTGGGCGTGGCTTCCGAATTGGGTTTAGGGGTGGATCCTCAATGGTTGAGGTCAGTGGAATAAAGGGTTGGGCCTCCTGGTTAAGGTTAGGCCAGCGTTTCTGTAAGTGGGCGTGGCTTCCGAATTGGGTTTAGGGGTGGATTCTCAATGGTTGAGGTCAGTGGAATAAAGGGTTGGGCCTCCTGGTTAAGGTTAGGCCAGTGTTTCTGTAAGTGGGCGTGGCTTCCGAATTGGGTTTAGGGGTGGATTCTCAATGGTTGAGGTCAGTGGAATAAAGGGTTGGGCCTCCTGGTTAAGGTTAGGCCAGCGTTTCTATGAGTGGGCGTGGTTTCTAAATTGTGTTTAGGGGTGGATCCTCAATGGTTGAGGTCAGTGGAATAAAGGGTTGGGTCTCCTGGTTAAGGTTAGGCCAGAACAAACCTGTTTTCAATGCGAAAATTGTGATTCTAGGGTAGGATGGACCATTAATTTATGGTTTTACAATTAGAATTTAGGAATGGAGGGGTCTTAATAGAGCGGTCCTGAAGGAAGCGAGAGCTTCTGGCAGGAGGCACTAGCTGGGTTAGGTTAGGGTAAGGGTTGGGGCCCCTACTACTAAAAAGCAGCAGGGGTCCCTATGCATTCTCCTTCCTGCCTTTCACTCTCTTCTTCAGCGCTCGTTCAGACCCCCTGTCATTCCAGTGCTCAAACGAGCATTCAAAGTCTTCCTGTGTCTGGGAGCTGTTGTTACCCGTGTGGTTGACTGCATTTCATTCAGCAGAATGTCGAGTTCTTCTGGTGTCGATCCCTCAAAGGAGTCCTCATTGTGTGACCTCTCTCGGTCGTCTCGCATAGGAGTGAGGTCAGTGTTTGACCTGGTTTTACTCGTGGATCGTGATGATGCTGCGGAAGTGTACTCCTGGTCCTCCTTTTCCTCCTCTGTCTCTTTGATTCCTGAGAGGAGGTTCTCCATCGAGGTGGTCTGTGTCCCTTGTGTTGCTCCTCCTCCAGGCGCTGTTGTTCTTGCTGCTCTTGGTTTTCTGTTGATCTGTGAGAGAGGAGCAGGAGAAGATGCCGGTGGAGGGGGGGGTGGGGGAGGGGGGAGGTAATCTCACCGTGACTGTGGGAGAAACAGGTAGAGTGTCATCGTTTATGCTGACTGGTGTGGAGGTGACGGGGGGAAGTGAAACTTGTGGGGCCGTCTGGTCCGCCGCTGTCCTTGTTCTCATGATGGGCCTGGGCCTGTGGGACCCATCCTCTTTCTCAAGGTCCTTCAGGCCCTTTTGGATCGTTTCTTTCACTCTGTCAAGAGTCGTCTGTTCTAATCTAGAACCCAGAGCATTTTTTGCCCATTTTGTAGCTTTTATAAAGGGCTCTTTCCATTCCGTGCTTCCTATACAGAATAAGATCTCAATTTCCCTTTTTATAGCCTTCTCATAATGGTCTCTCAAGTCGATGATCATGTTGTCAGACCAGTCCTTAGCATTATCTGCGATTCGTTTTAGGATGCGTGGTGTGGGGAGCGCTGGTTTTATTAAGTCTGTGAGGTATTTAACCGTTCTGCTCATTGTGACAGGTGGTTTCTCATCATCACTCACGTTTTTTAGATGATGGACCGCTTTGATGATCTTGTTCAAGATTTTAATCTTTCGGACAAAGTGTGGGTCATCAGAGAGGGTCCTGTCGGGATCATCTCCTCTCTTTTCTCCGGTGCGGCGGTGCTGCGGCTCTCCTCCGCGGCCTCTTTGATGTCTGTTGTTGCGACGCCGCTGTCTGTTTCTGTAGGGGACAAATCCGTTGTCCTGATCTCGTGGTCTTGAAAGCTGTTGTTGTCTTGTGTTCCCCGTGTCGCTCCGGTCTGCTTGACGCGGAGGCGGTCCGGGCGCTGTGTCGCGTTGTGGTGCGCCGTTCGTGTCCAGAGGACGTGTGTCACGAGCGCGCTCTGTCGGATCTTGTCCTGGAGAGTCGGTCTTTGTCTGTCTT
>JBAMJR010000140.1:0-30000 GCA_038501785.1 Myoxocephalus aenaeus
TATCTCAGACCACCAGACTTTCATCTTTCATTATAATGTAAGAGTACCTAATGCTCTCATCACGTTTTACTACCTTAAGCTGCATTTCCAACTTTTATGTCAAAAAACGACTTTTCAGCCTAGACAGAGTCCACAAGTGGATTCTCTTCTAGAATACTTAGATTCCATGATTTCCTTCAGTTAAAGTATCTCAGACCACCAGACTTTCATCTTTCATTATAATGTAAGAGTACCTGATGCTCTCATCACGTTTTACTACCTTAAGCTGCATTTCCAACTTTTATGTCAAAAAACGACTTTTCAGCCTAGACAGAGTCCAAAGCTGCGTTTCCAACTTTTATGTCAAAAAACGACTTTTCAGCCTAGACAGAGTCCACAAGTGGATTCTCTTCTAGAATACTTAGATTCCATGATTTCCTTCAGTTAAAGTATCTCAGACCACCAGACTTTCATCTTTCATTATAATGTAAGAGTACCTAATGCTCTCATCACGTTTTACTACCTTAAGCTGCATTTCCAACTTTTATTTCAAAAAACGACTTTTCAGCCTAAACAGAGTCCAAAGCTGCGTTTCCAACTTTGTTGTCAAAAAACGACTTTTCAGCCTAGACAGAGTCCAAAAGTGGATTCTCTTCTAGAATACTTAGATTCCATGATTTCCTTCAGTTAATGTATCTCAGAACACCAGACTTTCATGTTTCAATATAATGTAAGAGTACGTGATGCTCTCATCACGTTTTACTACCTTAAGCTGCATTTCCAACTGTTTTTGTAAAAAAACGACTTTTCAGCCTAGACAGAGTCCACAGCTGCGTTTCCAACTTTTATGTCAAAAAACGACTTTTCAGCCTAGACAGAGTCCAAAGCTGCGTTTCCAACTTTGTTGTCAAAAAACGATTTTTCAGCCTGGACAGAGTCCAAAGCTGCATTTCCAACTTTGTTGTCAAAAAACGACTTTTCAGCCTAGACAGAGTCCACAAGTGGATTCTCTTCTAGAATACTTAGATTCCATGATTTCCTTCAGTTAAAGTATCTTAGACCACCAGACTTTCATCTTTCATTATAATGTAAGAGTACCTGATGCTCTCATCACGTTTTACTACCTTAAGCTGCATTTCCAACTTTTATGTCAAAAAACGACTTTTCAGCCTAGACAGTCCAAAGCTGCGTTTCCAACTTTTATGTCAAAACGACTTTTCAGCCTAGACAGAGTCCACAAGTGGATTCTCTTCTAGAATACTTAGATTCCATGATTTCCTTCAGTTAAAGTATCTCAGACCACCAGACTTTCATCTTTCATTATAATGTAAGAGTACCTAATGCTCTCATCACGTTTTACTACCTTAAGCTGCATTTCCAACTTTTATGTCAAAAAACGACTTTTCAGCCTAGACAGAGTCCACAAGTGGATTCTCTTCTAGAATACTTAGATTCCATGATTTCCTTCAGTTAAAGTATCTCAGACCACCAGACTTTCATATTTCATTATAATGTAAGAGTACCTGATGCTCTCATCACGTTTTACTACCTTAAGCTGCATTTCCAACTTTTATGTCAAAAAACTACTTTTCAGCCTAGACAGAGTCCACAAGTGGATTCTCTTCTAGAATACTTAGATTCCATGATTTTTTCAGTTAAAGTATCTCAGACCACCAGACTTTCATCTTTCATTATAATGTAAGAGTACCTGATGCTCTCATCACGTTTTACTACCTTAAGCTGCATTTCCAACTTTTATGTCAAAAAACGACTTTTCAGCCTAGACAGAGTCCAAAGCTGCGTTTCCAACTTTTATGTCAAAACGACTTTTCAGCCTAGACAGAGTCCACAAGTGGATTCTCTTCTAGAATACTTAGATTCCATGATTTCCTTCAGTTAAAGTATCTCAGACCACCAGACTTTCATCTTTCATTATAATGTAAGAGTACCTAATGCTCTCATCACGTTTTACTACCTTAAGCTGCATTTCCAACTTTTATGTCAAAAAAACGACTTTTCAGCCTAGACAGAGTCCACAAGTGGATTCTCTTCTAGAATACTTAGATTCCATGATTTCCTTCAGTTAAAGTATCTCAGACCACCAGACTTTCATCTTTCATTATAATGTAAGAGTACCTGATGCTCTCATCACGTTTTACTACCTTAAGCTGCATTTCCAACTTTTATGTCAAAAAACGACTTTTCAGCCTAGACAGAGTCCAAAGCTGCGTTTCCAACTTTTATGTCAAAAAACGACTTTTCAGCCTAGACAGAGTCCACAAGTGGATTCTCTTCTAGAATACTTAGATTCCATGATTTCCTTCAGTTAAAGTATCTCAGACCACCAGACTTTCATCTTTCATTATAATGTAAGAGTACCTAATGCTCTCATCACGTTTTACTACCTTAAGCTGCATTTCCAACTTTTATTTCAAAAAACGACTTTTCAGCCTAGACAGAGTCCAAAGCTGCGTTTCCAACTTTTATGTCAAAAAACTTTTCAGCCTAAACAGAGTCCACAAGTGGATTCTCTTCTAGAATACTTAGATTACATGATTTCCTTCAGTTAATGTATCGCAGACCACCAGACTTTCATCTTTCATTATAATGTAAGAGTACCTGATGCTCTCATCACGTTTTACTACCTTAAGCTGCATTTCCAACTTTTATGTAAAAAAAAAACGACTTTTCAGCCTAGACAGAGTCCAAAGCTGCGTTTCCAACTTTGTTGTCAAAAAACGATTTTTTCAGCCTGGACAGAGTCCAAAAGCGGATTCTCCTCTAGAATACTTAGATTCCATGATTTCCTTCAGTTAATGTATCTCAGAACACCAGACTTTCATGTTTCAATATAATGTAAGAGTACGTGATGCTCTCATCACGTTTTACTACCTTAAGCTGCATTTCCAACTGTTTTGTAAAAAAAACGACTTTTCAGCCGAGACAGAGTCCAAAAAGTGGATTCTCTTCTAGAATACTTAGATTCCATGATTTCCTTCAGTTAATGTATCTCAGAACACCAGACTTTCATGTTTCAATATAATGTAAGAGTACGTGATGCTCTCATCACGTTTTACTACCTTAAGCTGCATTTCCAACTGTTTTGTAAAAAAACGACTTTTCAGCCTAGAGAGAGTCCAAAGCTGCGTTTCCAACTTTTATGTCAAAAAACGACTTTTCATCCGAGACAGAGTCCAAAGCTGCGTTTCCAACTTTTATGTCAAAAAAACGACTTTTCAGCCGAGACAGAGTCCAAAGCTGTGTTTCCAACTTTGTTGTCAAAAAACGATTTTTCAGCCTGGACAGAGTCCAAAGCTGCATTTCCAACTTTTGTTGTCAAAAAACGACTTTTCAGCCTAGACAGAGTCCAAAAGTGGATTCTCTTCTAGAATACTTAGATTCCATGATTTTCCTTCAGTTAATGTATCTCAGAACACCAGACTTTCATGTTTCAATATAATGTAAGAGTACGTGATGCTCTCATCACGTTTTACTACCTTAAGCTGCATTTCCAACTTTTATGTCAAAAAACGACTTTTCAGCCGAGACAGAGTCCCAAAAGTGGATTCTCTTCTAGAATACTTAGATTCCATGATATCCTTCAGTTAATGTATCTCAGAACACCAGACTTTCATGTTTCAATATAATGTAAGAGTACGTGATGCTCTCATCACGTTTTACTACCTTAAGCTGCATTTCCAACTGTTTTTGTAAAAAAACGACTTTTCAGCCGAGACAGAGTCCAAAAAGTGGATTCTCTTCTAGAATACTTAGATTCCATGATATCCTTCAGTTAATGTATCTCAGAAACACCAGACTTTCATGTTTCAATATAATGTAAGAGTACGTGATGCTCTCATCACGTTTTACTACCTTAAGCTGCATTTCCAACTGTTTTGTAAAAAAACGACTTTTCAGCCTAGAGAGAGTCCAAAGCTGCGTTTCCAACTTTTATGTCAAAAAACGACTTTTCATCCGAGACAGAGTCCAAAGCTGCGTTTCCAACTTTTATGTCAAAAAACGACTTTTCAGCCGAGACAGAGTCCAAAGCTGTGTTTCCAACTTTGTTGTCAAAAAACGATTTTTCAGCCTGGACAGAGTCCAAAGCTGCATTTCCAACTTTGTTGTCAAAAAACGACTTTTCAGCCTAGACAGAGTCCAAAAGTGGATTCTCTTCTAGAATACTTAGATTCCATGATTTCCTTCAGTTAATGTATCTCAGAACACCAGACTTTCATGTTTCAATATAATGTACAGAGTACGTGATGCTCTCATCACGTTTTACTACCTTAAGCTGCATTTCCAACTTTTATGTCAAAAAACGACTTTTCAGCCGAGACAGAGTCCAAAAGTGGATTCTCTTCTAGAATACTTAGATTCCATGATATCCTTCAGTTAATGTATCTCAGAACACCAGACTTTCATGTTTCAATATAATGTAAGAGTACGTGATGCTCTCATCACGTTTTACTACCTTAAGCTGCATTTCCAACTGTTTTGTAAAAAAACGACTTTTCAGCCGAGACAGAGTCCAAAAGTGGATTCTCTTCTAGAATACTCAGATTCCATGATTTCCTTCAGTTAATGTATCTCAGAACACCAGACTTTCATGTTTCAATATAATGTAAGAGTACGTGATGCTCTCATCACGTTTTACTACCTTAAGCTGCATTTCCAACTGTTTTGTAAAAAAACGACTTTTCAGCCGAGACAGAGTCCAAAAGTGGATTCTCTTCTAGAATACTTAGATTCCATGATTTCCTTCAGTTAATGTATCTCAGAACACCAGACTTTCATGTTTCAATATAATGTAAGAGTACGTGATGCTCTCATCACGTTTTACTACCTTAAGCTGCATTTCCAACTGTTTTGTAAAAAAAACGACTTTTCAGCCTAGAGAGAGTCCAAAGCTGCGTTTCCAACTTTTATGTCAAAAAACGACTTTTCATCCGAGACAGAGTCCAAAGCTGCGTTTCCAACTTTTATGTCAAAAAACGACTTTTCAGCCGAGACAGAGTCCAAAGCTGTGTTTCCAACTTTGTTGTCAAAAAACGATTTTTCAGCCTGGACAGAGTCCAAAGCTGCATTTCCAACTTTGTTGTCAAAAACGACTTTTCAGCCTAGACAGAGTCCAAAGCTGCGTTTCCAACTTTTATGTCAAAAAACGACTTTTCAGCCTAGGACAGAGTCCACAAGTGGATTCTCTTCTAGAATACTTAGATTCCATGATTTCCTTCAGTTAATGTATCTCAGAACAGCAGACTTTCATGTTTCATTATAATGTAAGAGTACCTGATGCTCTCATCACGTTTCACTACCTTAAGCTGCATTTCCAACTTTTATGTCAAAAAACGACTTTTCAGCCTGGACAGAGTCCAAAGCTGCGTTTCCAACTTTTATGTCAAAAAACGACTTTTCAGCCTAGACAGAGTCCACAAGTGGATTCTCTTCTAGAATACTTAGATTCCATGATTTCCTTCAGTTAATGTATCTCAGAACACCAGACTTTCATGTTTCAATATAATGTAAGAGTACGTGATGCTCTCATCACGTTTTACTACCTTAAGCTGCATTTCCAACTTTTTTGTCAAAAAACGACTTTTCAGCCGAGACAGAGTCCAAAAGTGGATTCTCTTCTAGAATACTTAGATTCCATGATTTCCTTCAGTTAATGTATCTCAGAACACCAGACTTTCATGTTTCAATATAATGTAAGAGTACGTGATGCTCTCATCACGTTTTACTACCTTAAGCTGCATTTCCAACTTTTTTGTCAAAAAAACGACTTTTCAGCCTGGACAGAGTCCACAGCTCCATTTCCAACTTTTTTGTCAAAAAACGACTTTTCAGCCTAGACAGAGTCCAAAAGTGGATTCTCTTCTAGAATACTTAGATTCCATGATTTCCTTCAGTTAATGTATCTCAGAACACCAGACTTTCATGTTTCAATATAATGTAAGAGTACGTGATGCTCTCATCACGTTTTACTACTTAAGCTGCATTTCCAACTTTTTTGTCAAAAAACGACTTTTCAGCCGAGACAGAGTCCAAAAGTGGATTCTCTTCTAGAATACTTAGATTCCATGATTCTCCTTCAGTTAATGTATCTCAGACCACCAGACTTTCATCTTTCATTATAATGTAAGAGTACCTGATGCTCTCATCACGTTTTACTACCTTAAGCTGCATTTCCAACTTTTATGTCAAAAAACGACTTTTCAGCCTGGACAGAGTCCAAAGCTGCATTTCCAACTTTGTTGTCAAAAAAACGACTTTTCAGCTTAGACAGAGTCCAAAAGTGTATTCTCTTCTAGAATACTCAGATTCCATGATTTCCTTCAGTTAATGTATCTCAGAACACCAGACTTTCATGTTTTCAAATATAATGTAAGAGTACGTGATGCTCTCATCACGTTTTACTACCTTAAGCTGCATTTCCAACTTTTTTGTCAAAAAAACGACTTTTCAGCCTGGGACAGAGTCCACAGCTCCATTTCCAACTTTTTTGTCAAAAAAACGACTTTTCAGCCTAGACAGAGTCCAAAAGTGGATTCTCTTCTAGAATACTTAGATTCCATGATTTCCTTCAGTTAATGTATCTCAGAACACCAGACTTTCATGTTTCAATATAATGTAAGAGTACGTGATGCTCTCATCACGTTTTACTACTTAAGCTGCATTTCCAACTTTTTTTGTCAAAAAACGACTTTTCAGCCGAGACAGAGTCCAAAAGTGGATTCTCTTCTAGAATACTTAGATTCCATGATTTCCTTCAGTTAATGTATCTCAGACCACCAGACTTTCATCTTTCATTATAATGTAAGAGTACCTGATGCTTTCATCACGTTTTACTACCTTAAGCTGCATTTCCAACTTTTATGTCAAAAAACGACTTTTCAGCCTGGACAGAGTCCAAAGCTGCATTTCCAACTTTGTTGTCAAAAAACGACTTTTCAGCTTAGACAGAGTCCAAAAGTGTATTCTCTTCTAGAATACTCAGATTCCATGATTTCCTTCAGTTAATGTGTCTCAGAACACCAGACTTTCATGTTTCAATATAATGTAAGAGTACGTGATGCTCTCATCACGTTTTACTACCTTAAGCTGCATTTCCAACTGTTTTGTAAAAAAACGACTTTTCAGCCGAGACAGAGTCCAAAAGTGGATTCTCTTCTAGAATACTCAGATTCCATGATTTCCTTCAGTTAATGTATCTCAGAACACCAGACTTACCATGTAAAACATGATTTTACATGGTAGTAAAATCATGTTTTACTACCTTAAGCTGCATTTCCAACTTTTATGTCAAAAAACGACTTTTCATCCTAGACAGAGTCCAAAGCTGCGTTTCCAACTTTTATGTCAAAAAACGACTTTTCAGCCTAGACAGAGTCCACAAGTGGATTCTCTTCTAGAATACTTAGATTCCATGATTTCCTTCAGTTAATGTATCTCAGACCACCAGACTTTCATCTTTCATTATAATGTAAGAGTACCTGATGCTCTCATCACGTTTCACTACCTTAAGCTGCATTTCCAACTTTTATGTCAAAAAACGACTTTTCAGCCTGGACAGAGTCCAAAGCTGCATTTCCAACTTTGTTGTCAAAAAACGACTTTTCAGCTTAGACAGAGTCCAAAAGTGGATTCTCTTCTAGAATACTCAGATTCCATGATTTCCTTCAGTTAATGTATCTCAGAACACCAGACTTTCATGTTTCAATATAATGTAAGAGTACGTGATGCTCTCATCACGTTTTACTACCTCAAGCTGCATTTCCAACTGTTTTGTAAAAAAACGACTTTTCAGCCGAGACAGAGTCCAAAGCTGCGTTTCCAACTTTTATGTCAAAAAACGACTTTTCATCCGAGACAGAGTCCAAAGCTGCGTTTCCAACTTTTATGTCAAAAAACGACTTTTCAGCCGAGACAGAGTCCAAAGCTGCGTTTCCAACTTTTATGTCAAAAAACGACTTTTCAGACTAGACAGAGTCCACAACTGGATTCTCTTCTAGAATACTTAGATTCCATGATTTCCTTCAGTTAAAGTATCTCAGACCACCAGACTTTCATGTTTCAATATAATGTAAGAGTACGTGATGCTCTCATCACGTTTTACTACCTTAAGCTGCATTTCCAACTTTTATGTCAAAAAAGGACTTTTCAGCCTAGACAAAGTCCAAAGCTGCGTTTCCAACTTTGTTGTCAAAAAACGATTTTTCAGCCTGGACAGAGTCCAAAGCTGCATTTCCAACTTTGTTGTCAAAAAACGACTTTTCAGCCTAGACAGAGTCCAAAGCTGCGTTTCCAACTTTTTTGTCAAAAAACGACTTTTCAGCCGAGACAGAGTCCAAAAGTGGATTCTCTTCTAGAATACTTAGATTCCTTGATTTCCTTCAGTTAATGTATCTCAGAACACCAGACTTTCATGTTTCATTATAATATAATAATAGAACTTTTCTTAAGTGGCCTGAACCAACATATATACTCTCAGGTGTAAAAAATAACATTACCATTCTTTTTTTATATGCGTGTATGTGTGCGACAAACCGGGAACATGGTTGTGTGATTAGAGACGTTGTGTGTCAGTCAAACCACTCATTGATCAATAAAAAAACTAAATTTAAAACGCTCACTGTGTTCTTTGCGTATCATTATTTTTGTGTATTACACATAAGTGATCAGAGGGGAATAATAATAAATATGGTCTCTTATACGTACATATCTGCTAAACTCACCTACTACCACTAGGGACGCTATTTAACCCTCCTGTTCTCCTAGGGGTCATTCTGACCCTCATGTTTATATGTCCTTGGGTCACGCAGACCCACGTATACACCTCGCAGACCCTCCCGCTGTCCTCTGGGGTCACAATGACCCCAGATGCCCATCTCCCACCCCCTCAACTTTGTACACTGCCAGGTGCCACCCGCTGTCCTCGGGGGTCACAATGACCCCAGAGGCTCATCTCCCAACAACGGGTCAGGATGACCCGCATACAACGTGGAGGGGCCACGTTGTATGCGGGTCATCCTGACCCGTTGTACACGGCCAGGTGCCAGGTGCCACCCGCTGTACTCTAGGGTCACTGTGACCCCCGAGGCTCATCTCCCAACCCCCTCCACGTTGTATGCGGGTCATCCTGACCCATTGTACACGGCCAGGTGCCACCCGCTGTCCTCTGGGGTCACAGTGACCCCCGAGGCTCATCTCCCAACCCCCTCCACGTTGTATGCGGGTCATCCTGACCCATTGTACACGGCCAGGTGCCACCCGCTGTCCTCTGGGGTCATAGTGACCCCCGAGGCTCATCTCCCAACCCCCTCCACGTTGTATGCGGGTCATCCTGACCCATTGTACACGGCCAGGTGCCACCCGCTGTCCTCTGGGGTCACTGTGACCCCCGAGGCTCATCTCCCAACCCCCTCCAGGTTGACAACGGCCAGGTGCCACCCGCTGTCCTCTAGGGTCACAGTGACCCCAGAGGCTCATCTCCCAACCCCCTCCACGTTGTATGCGGGTCATCCTGACCCATTGTACACGGCCAGGTGCCACCCGCTGTCCTCTGGGGTCACTGTGACCCCCCAGGCTCATCTCCCAACCCCCTCCACGTTGTATGCAGGTCATCCTGACCCATTGTACACGGCCAGGTGCCACCCGCTGTCCTCTGGGGTCATTGTGACCCGTGTATATGTGTGTGCGTGCACATGTGTAAATTTGTATTTTATATACGAAACGCGAACGCCTCGCACACACAAACAAAAACCTTGCACAAAGCCTCTCGGGCCTCACAATGAACACAGGACACATGTATTACGTGTTTTAAACCTTGGTTTATTTTATTTAGTCATCACCTCCAGCGTCACAAGCAACGAGACACATCTCGGACACGCTGTCAGGGTTGAAGTCCAAGCGGCCGAGAGTATGTTCGACCGCGTGCATCAGCTCTCTCATGCTCCGGTGACACTGCACGCCGTGGTTCCCGGGCGAGTGGCCGCACACGTAACACCACTGACCCGCATCCAGCGTAACGTATATCCCGTCCGTCAGGGGCACCTTGGAGATATTCCAATCGTCAGGTGCCGGTGCCACGATCGCGTTCGGATGAGCCAGGAACCCTCTGCGGAACCTCTCTTGTCCGATCTCGATCTTGAGACGCTCAGCAGTGTAGTTCGCCCTCAGGTACGCACACCCTCCCCTGGTGTAGTAAGCGTGCTGATTCAAAAACGTGTCGCCCGGCATCCAGGCCGAGATGGTCAGATCGCACGCGGCACACAGGTGAGCGTCCCCCGACCCGGTGTGCACCATGGAGCCCGGCTCTCAGCTCCGTCCGGTCTCAGCTCCGTCCTTGCATCGCTCGCTCTCTGTCTCGCACTCTGTCTCGGAGCACGCGAGCCCGCCCTCTGACGCGAGGCTCGACGCTCCCTGCTGCGACGTAGAGTCACAGCCGTCTGCTTTCCGAGAGGACAGAAGCATCATTCGGAATTCGCTGGCAAACAAGGAATTGTCGGAGTCCGGTATAGCCCGGCCTCCGTCCGTGGCTTGCATCCAGTCGACGCGTCCCATCATGTTCCTGTCAAAGTACGGATCAATGCCAGTGGCCACGTAGCTTCCGTTTCTATTGACGATATTCGAGTAGAGTGTGGGTTTATCGTCTACCACCGTAGAGCTCGAAGTAAAGCTCGGCAGCACCAGCAGCTTCCAAAGCAGAGGCGCAGCCTCCTCTCTGTCTGCTCTCCGTAAATGCAGCAGCATCCGCCTCCGTTCGGTCTCAAAGTCTCGCGCGCGTGCGTGTGTGTGTGAGAGCGTGTGTGTGTGTGCGTGTGCGTGTGCGTGTGTGTGTGTGTGCGTGTGTGTGTGTGTGTGTGTGTGTGTGTGTGTGTGTGTGTGTGTGCGCTTGGATAACATATACTAATGTGGGGCCCACATTAACATTGGACACTATAACAAGAACTAAACATGGACCCCCCCATATTCTCATTTGTTTATTATTTTTTATTGATTGCTAATTGTTTTGTTTGTTCACCTGGCATCTGTTTGTGTATCTGCAAGGGAGGTTTGAAAGGTTAATGTTGGTTACGAGGATTTAAGTTCAGGCAGACTTGGGTCAGCTCAGGGGTCCTTTGGGGAAAAGCGAGGGAAAAAGCTGCGCTCGCGCTATTCAGATTGGACTAGAATAGCCTGTTGTATGTAGTGTGGAGCTGATCAGAGTGTGTTTCTGTACTTTTCAGGTGGGTGAAAGTGATTAAATGGTATAGATGTAGCGACACATGGGCATAACTGTTTGGAAGGCAAATATGAATGTATGTCAGTTTGGAAGTTGAATGTCATGACGTGTCTGGAATATGATGAATCACTTAGCTTAGCTAGCTAGCGACCGGAAATACCATAGTAACCACCTGTAGCCTGTGAGAATGACAGTTGTGTGAATGTGTAGAATGTCGCCAGTGTGAATGAAGTTGTTAGTAATAATATAAACTGATATGTATATATGTATAAGAAACCGTTTGATTCATATTGGACTAGAATAGCCTGTTGTATGTAGTGTGGAGCTGTACTTTTGCTCCTGTTGAGTAAAGAAATTCTTAAACAACCATGCACGCCTGGATCTCCTGTGTCCAAGTGCGCAACACTAACAACAACCGTCTTTGTTGCTCTGTGTGTAGTTACTTTCTTGTGACATACATTCGTGTGCCACTGGTGGTTGTGGTGGCCTCTCCGCCACTCTGCCAGTAAGTATGACAGAGCGTCGGATCACAAGAAGCCAGCTTGTCGACATGTTGGTCTACCCCGTGCGCGACGCGTCACCTGCATTAGAGCAACAAGAACAAGGATCTCAAACTCGCGGGGTTCCTGTCCAGCAGGCGGACAATTTCATGACCACAGCGCGTTGTTTCACCAGAAGTCAACCGAATTCTGGACCCTGGACAACTTTTCAAAAAGAAATACCCGATATTTTGGGGTTTACGAGCGTAAAGATGAGCAGCCGTGGCCTCCGCTAGGTCAAGTGCATTCCAAGGTCCCTGGTCTGAGAGTGAAAATAGCCACGGGGCCCTCTCCAGACCGAACCTGGGGTCAAGCGCATCCATTTTTGCAAACGGCATTACCCCGTGTTATGTGTTTTGCGACCATTCGAAAATGGCCTCGTGGCCCTCGTCAGCGAAATTGTGCACATTTTGTGAGAGGTTCTGGCCGTGAAAAAAAAACACGGGCCCTCTCCGGACGGCCCGTATGATGACTAAAAACCACTTTTCAGAAAAGAAATAACCGTTTTTATGGATTTGGGGACAAAGTGAAAACTGTAAAAAAAATATATATAATTGACCTTGCAATTTTTTTATAATTTTTTTTCAAACGAACCAGAGTCCCGAATTATGGACCCTCGACAAACTTTTCAAAAAGAAATATCCGTTATTTTGGGTTTTACGAGCGTTAAGATAAGCGTCCGTGGCCTTCGCTAGGTCAAGTGCATTCCAAGGTCCCTGGTCTGGGAGTGAAAATAGCCACTGGGCCCTCTCCAGGCCGAGCATGGGGTCAAGCGCATCCACTTTTGCAAACGGCATTACCCCGTATTATATGTTTTTCGACCACTCGAAAAATGGCCTCGTGGCCGTCGGAAGCGAAAGTGTGCACATTTTGTGAGTTGTTCTGACCGTGGAAAAAAAACACGGGCCCTCTCCGCAAGGCCCGTCTGATCACTAAAACCCACTTTTCAGAAAAGAAATAACCGTTTTCATGTGTTTTGGGACAAACTGAAAACTCTGAGATATATAACTCTGGAAATATAATTTCCAGGAAAAGCCGTGTTGGTCAGCCGGCCAGCAATTTTGGCGTAACCTATACGCTAATAACAAATAAAGACACACCAGAGCAATGTTTGGTCACTGTTTATTTTATTCACGTACTTACAGAGATAAGGAACCCTCAAACAACACATTGATACCGGGTGAACAGTCTTCTCACATCTAGGAAGTCCCGAGATCGATGGAGTCGCGGAGAAACCGCGGGATGTCCATCGCAGGGTTCCCCTTCTTGAGGTGCCGTACTGATCGCGCGAAGAGTAACCCGGGAACGGGGATTGTCGCAAAGGGGATCTGTGCGGTGATGCTCCTCATCAAATCTTTCAGGTTCGAGTAGTCCTTGCCCTCGCTTTTATAACCCAAAGGGCCGACTCTCACCGTCGGCTGAAAGTCGTTTTTTGACGAAAAAGTTGGAAATGCAGCTTAAGGCAGTAAAAAGTGATGAAAGCATCTCTTTCATTATAATGAAACATGAAAGTCTGGTGTTCTGAGATAAATTAATTGAAGGAAATCATAGAATCTAAGTATTCTAGAACAGAATCCACTTTTGGACTCTGTCCAGGCTGAAAAGTCGTTTTTTGACAAAAAAGTTGGAAATGCAGCTTAAGGCAGTAAAAAGTGATGAGAGCATCAGGTACTCTTACATTATAATGAAACATGAATGTATGGTGTTCTGAGATACATTAACTGAAGGCAATCATGGAATCTAAGTATTTTAGAACAGAATCCACTTTTGGACTCTGTCTCGGCTGAAAAGTCGTTTTTTGACCAAAAAGTTGGAAATGCAGCTTTGGACTCTGTCCAGGCTGAAAAGTCGTTTTTTGACAAAAAAGTTGGAAATGCAGCTTTGGACTCTGTCCAGGCTGAAAAGTCGTTTTTTGACAAAAAAGTTGGAAATGCAGCTTTGGACTCTGTCCAGGCTGAAAAGTCGTTTTTTGACAAAAAAAGTTGGAAATGCAGCTTAAGGCAGTAAAAGGTGATGAGAGCATCAGGTACTCTTACATTATAATGAAACATGAATGTCTGGTGTTCTAGGATAAATTAATTGAAGGAAATTATAGAATCTAAGTATTCTAGAACAGAATCCACTTTTGGACTCTGTCCAGGCTGAAAAGTCGTTTTGTGACGAAATAGTTGGAAATGCAGCTTTGGACTCTGTCCAGTCTGAAAAGTCGTTTTTTGGCAAAAAAAGTTGGAAATGCAGCTTAAGGCAGTAAAAAGTGATGAGAGCATCAGGTACTCTTACATTATAATGAAACATGAATGTCTGGTGTTCTGAGATACATTAACTGAATGAAATCATGGAATCTAAGTATTGTACAACAGAATCCACTTTTGGACTCTGTCCAGGCTGAAAAGTCGTTTTTTGACTTACAAGTTGGAAATGCAGCTTAAGGCAGTAAAAAGTGATGAGAGCATCAGGTACTCCTTCATTATAATGAAACATGAATGTCTGGTGTTCTGAGATACATTAACTGAAGGAAATCATGGAATCTAAGTATTCTAGAACAGAATCCACATTTGGACTCTGTCCAGGCTGAAAAGTCGTTTTGTTACAAAAAAGTTGGAAATGCAGCTTAAGGCAGTAAAAAGTGATGAGAGCATCGTATGTTTTCAGTTGATTTAATGGTGTTAAACTACTACTTATATTAATAAAGACAAAGTTATCATGAGTGTCAGAGTGGAGATGTTTTCTCTGTCGTCTGTTACCGTTTAATAAACTGCATTGAGTATTTATATACTGTGATGTGTCCTGCTTATACGCGCAGGATCCATTTCTACCGGCGGAATGCGTCTTATTTATTTATTTATTATTCACGTCAGTATGTTTTGAAATTCTGATTGTGACATCATTATAAAATAACCCACAATATAAATATAGTTTCTCTTCATTACATGTTGTAAACAAGTGTTTCCTCTCTCCAGCTCTCTCTGATTTTAATGACATACATAATAAAAGTTATTGAGGGAAACAACAGATCAAATCTTTGAAGACAGTTGTTTGTGGTCCTTTTGTTGTTCAGACCTACAATGAACATATTTTAACCAGATGGTGAGTAAGAATATATAATATATAGCTTGAGTTTAATCTGTGATGGTCTCTGGTATGAAACTTCAGCGATCAGTCCGCTCAGCTGCAGCGTCCAATCACATAACAGATGAACTGATGCTGGAGTTTAATACCAGAGACGATCACAGATTAAACTCAAGCTATATATTAAATCTGTTTTCTTATTCACAATCTGGTTAAAATATGTTCATAGTAGGTCTGAACAACAAAAGGACCACAAACAACTGTCTTCAAATATTTGATCTGTTGTTTCCCTCAATAACTTGTATTATGTATGTAATTAAAATCAGAGAGCTGGAGAGAGGAAACACTTTTTTACAACACGTAATGAAGAGAAACTATATTTATATTGTGGGTTATTTTATAATGATGTCACAATCAGAATTTCAAAACATACAGACGTAAATAATAAATAAATAAGACGCATTCTGCCGGTAGAAATGGATCCTGCTCGTATAAGCAGGACACATCACAGTATATAAATACTCAATGCAGTTTATTAAACGGTAACAGACGACAGTCACTCTGACACTCATGATAACTTTGTCTTTATTAATATAAGTAGTAGTTTAACACCATTAAATCAACTGAAAACATACGATCATTTTTATCAATATTGTAAGTGATTTTTATTGGAATGTTCGCTAAAAACTCTCCGGACAAAACTCCGTCAGCTGTTAAAGCGAATGACAGCTGATCAGATGAGATCAGCTGTCAGGCGGCTGCAGTCATCATAAACCGACGTCGCTTCACGTTACGCATCAGAGGAAAGGACGTCTCATGTCTCTTAAAACATGTTTCCTCGCGTCTTCTCTCCTCGCTTGGTTTCCTTGCGTCTCTCTATGTATCCCTGGTGGGAGGGACTAAGACGCAAGGAAAAGACGCAAGTGAGGGAAAGGGGATGCAATTTAGAGACTTGGGATGCACCCAATGCTTCTTCTTCTTCTTCTTCTTGTCGTTTTACGGCGGTTGGCATCCATATATTTGGTGCATTACCGCCACCTTCTGCTCCGGAGTATGGACCAGACAGTAGGCTCTCTTTACCCCAGAAACAAAACCACCCCAAAAAATTAAAGAAATGAAAAGAAATGAATAAAATAAATAACCCCTGCACCTCATCTCTACATTTCAATTAATTTCAATTCAATTCAGTTTATTTTATATAGCCCAACATCACAAATACAAGTTTGCCTCGGAGGGCTTTACAATCTGTACACATAACATCACTGTCCCGGGACCTCACATCGGATCAGGAAAAACTCCCCTAAAAAGATAGTAAAAACCCTTTCACAGGGAAAAAAGGGCATGGCAGCAGGCAGGACCGGTTCCAGGCCGGCTCCATCAGCAGGGCCATGGCAGCAGGCAGGACCGGTTCCAGGCCGGTTCCATCAGCAGGGCCATGGCAGCGGGCAGGACCGGTTCCAGGCCGGTTCCATCAGCAGGGCCATGGAAGCAGGCAGGACCGGTTCCAGGCAGCCATGAATCCATGGCAGGGGGCAGGACCGGGGGCAGGACCCGGGGCAGGACCCGGGGAAGGACCGGTTCCAGGCAGTCATGAATCCATGGAAAAAGAAAGTAGAGTTAGTAATGTGCATTGAAGAGACAATAGTTTATCCAGATGGAGAGAAAGAAGAGGAGAGGAGGAGTGAAAGAGGAAGAGAAGAGGAGCGAAAGAGGAAGAGAAGAGGAGCTCAGTGTATCCTAAGATGTCCCCCAGCAGTCTATTATACCCTATAAAAAAAACCTGTGTTCTTTAAGAACGCTAATAGTACCCTAACCTGTGATCTCCCACCCATGCTCAGTATTCCCTTCAGTGTACACTCATGCACCCCCAATTCCTTCAGATTCTTCCTCATCAACTCTCTCTGTGTCTCATGTGCCCTACAATTCACCACTACATGCTCCACTGACTCCTCTTCTCCACACCCTTCACACAGCCCTGTCTGGTGTTTCCCTATCATTTGTAGTGTTTTATTGAGTGCCATATGGCCCAACCGTAGCCTTGTCAGCACTGTTTCCTCTCTCCTGTTCCCACTCCCCACCCTGGTTGCCTTAACGCTCCTCTGAATACCATACAAGTGTCTCCCTTTCTTCTCTCTGTCCCACCTCTTTTGCCACATTTGATTGATGTTTTCCCAGTTAATACACTTGACCTCTGCCTTACTGATGCTAACCCTCATCTCTATGTTTCCTTTCTTTAATGCCCTCTTAGCCAACTTGTCTGCCCTCTCATTCCCACTCACCCCTATATGTGCTGGAACCCACATGAATTTAACCTGACCTCCCTTGCTGGTTATGCGTGTGACCGACTGAAGGACCTCATAGAGTATGTCTTGACGACTGCCTGAACGAAAAGATCTTATACTTGATAGGACTGAAGCTGCATCGGAGCATATCAATACCTTTCCCTGTTTTGCCTTTTCCACCCATCGTAATGCCACCAGCACTGCCACCATCTCCACTGTGTAGACCCCTAGACTATCAGATGTTCTCCTGTTGATCCCTACTCCTTTATCTGGTATTGCCACCCCAAATCCTGTCACTCCTGTCTCAGGCTTCTTAGCACCGTCCGTATATATTTTTGTATACTCACTGTATAGATTCATTACTCGATATTCAAACCCACTTAACAAATCCCCTGTGCCTTTCCCTTTTCTTTTGACATCTAACAGATACCAGTCAACTTCAGGCCACACCAGTGTCCATGGAGCCACCACCGGGTAAACCACTAGGGGGCTTATACACAGACCAAACACCTTAAACTCCCTTGCAATGTCATTGCTTACCGGACCAAAGTTATCTTTCTGACTCCTCCCATTCTCCCAGACCTCCTGCAACACTCCTTCTGCAGGGTGAGAATCATTGTGTCCCTGCAAATTAGCCCAGTAGTTTGCCCTTAGTTGTTTTCTCCTTAGATCTAGCGGCATTTCTCCCATTTCTACCTGCAGAGCAGGGATTGGCGATGTTTTAAAAGCTCCACTACATACCTGCACCTGGACCACATCTAATTTACCAATTAGAGATTTGGCTGCTGACCCATATGCTATGCTTCCATAATCCAACACCGATCTTATCAAGGCCACATACATGGTTTGCAATGATGAACAGCTGGCTCCCCACTCCCTACCACTCACACATTTCATCACATTTATAACTTTTTTGCACTTTTCCTCTACCCTCCTGATGTGGTCTGCCCATGTTAACCGTGAATCAAAAAGAACCCCTTTCTAAGTTTTTCCCATACATCGTTAGCTTCATCCCATCCTTGACTATTTTCCTGGTGAAAAAGACTGATTGTGTTTTTTTCCACTGAAAATCTGAACCCCCAATCATATCCCCACTCCACCACCTCATCAATTGCTTCTTGTACTTTCCTGATTGCATGTTCCATGTTCCTTCCTTTCTTCCACAATGCCCCATCATCACAGCAAACAGAGACCTACCTATATCTAGTGCTACCTTTGTGAATATGTCATTAATCATAATGATGAAGAGTAGTGGGTTAATTACACTGCCTTGAGGCGTACCATTATCGACTAAGTATTGATTTGACATGTCTGACCCAATCCGTACTTGAATTTTCCTTCTAAACAGAAAATCCTTTACCCAGGTAGCGTGAACGGTGGTCTTGCCAGGGGAAGAGGAGGGGAAGGGGGGGTTGGTTAGGAAAGGCAAGACCTCGCACCTAACTCTGTGGCACTCCGTCGGCTAATTATCCTAGTGATCCCGGAGGAAATAATAATCCTCATCCGATATTGGAATAACGCCTTCGGTCTTTTATCTCACCCTGTGCTAAATCGTTAGGTTTTTGTGTTATTTTCAAAATAAGTTATAGGTTTTGTCGAGGGTGTTTTACAGCTTGCGCTCGAGGTCCCCTGCGGTGGGCTGTAACTCCTCTCAACCCTTATCAAGCGAGTACGTATATCGTCTATACCTTCTCTCTACCTATTTTGACACCATCTCATCATTATGACAAACACTGCAAATGTCTTCACCCAAAGATACTTACCTTAAGTTTCTTTGGTAGATTCAGTCGTCACTTCTGTATCTCACGGTGGATGGACAGGAAAAGAGGGTTTAAATTGTTTTAAAGAACCAGAATCCTTGTTTTAGTTTCAGTCCCTTACGAATAGTAAGGCCGAGTTTTATTTAAAGATTACCTTACATACAAAAAATTCAATTCAATCAAACAGTTTAAAAGTCACAAGTAACTAAGAGAAAGGGTTGAGTTCAGAGCTGGAGAATAAACACCTCTTCTCTCTTCTATCCTCCTGCACAGAATTGCCAGGCACCCCTTCTTGATAGTAGAAGTTTCTTCCAGACTCTAAAGCTGGAGACCTGTCCCAACCCTTAAGGGCTGGGACAGGTCGAATCAGATTTTTATCCTTAACTAGTAAAGATGCATATTAAGTCCAGTTTTCTCAGAATCTGGTGAAATCCCTTTTAAGCCTGAGATCTAGTGAAAAACCACCTCTTCTCTCTTCTCTCCTACACAGAAATGCCAGGCACCCCCCAAAAACATGCATTCCTACCCCCTCTTTTAAACACCAGAGTACATAAGTCATGCTGTCACCAGAGTTGGACAGAGGAGGTTTTACTTGCATGCTCTTTAACAGAGAGAACAGAGAGAACATTTAACACATCTCATTCAAAAAGAGTATATAACATAGCAACTTATAGCGTCCTATGCATTTTATGTGGTCTAATCACAAACTATAATTGAAATAAAAACCAAACATTATATATATGTCCAAATGGTTACATAGAAAAAGAAAATGATTATGTTTATAATAGTTCGACTTTTTTACTTTCATATTTTTCCTCGATCACTCAACACCAGTTATACACTCTCCCACCAATTCCCATTTTGTGCATCTTGATTAGCAAACCATCCTCAGTAGGAGCAAGCTCAAATCGCGGCACCGGCACCTGCCGCTTACCTGCTGTGGCATCTCTGGACATGCCACGGTTGTACCGGCATATGCCGCGCCATATGCCGCGCCGGTACCGGCATGCCACGGCGGTACCGGCCGGTACCGGCATATGCCGCGCCGGCTGTGGCATCTCTGGACATGCCGCGGCGGTTCGGGACCTGCCGGGAGCTGCGAGCTGCCGTGCCGGAGCAGTTGCCACTAGTTTTTAAATCGTGGCGCACCTCATAGAGCACTTGTGTCAGACCCATTTTCAGTGAGTCACGGGTCTTTTATTTTGAAGGGAATTTTTAATGCAGCATAGTGCCGTACTCACACTCCTCAATACTGCGTTCACAACACGCTTTACTTGCGTGAGTTTACACGCCGGACTATTTGTGATAGTTCGCTTCATTCCCGACTTTTTAATTTATTTAATATTAGCTTAAGCAGTTCAGAACCACTGCCCCATAATAACGTGCGTATAATCGTTGTCTTTGTTATTTTCTTCTGTTTTAAGTTTGATCTTTCATAGAGTAATGTGGGTTTCTTAACCCTAAATAAAATGGATTAATGTCATAGTAACAGAACAATTTGCTTACATATATTTTTACATTTATATAAATCCATGTACAATATTTTTACACTTGAAGAGTTATTTCAAGGGTACAAAATAATACGAAGGGCTACTTGTTTGATACAAACTTCCTGAACAACATAGTTGCACAGATCACCTTTTATTAATAATAATATATGTGAAGTGACTGTCTGATCACATATCAATGTTAATCATTCCTCACAATAATTATTAAAAAATAATTTCCACGACAATGATGGTAGAAATGTCACTGCAGTGTTTTTCAGGCTTTTGGATGAATATTTCCAGAGCCTCGATATGCGAAGTCAGAAACGTCATTTATGAAGCTCCACAGGCTCTTTGTCTTGACCTGCAAATAGATGGATGGATGGATGGATGGATATATACTTTATTAATCCCCAAGGGGAAATTTCTTGTCATAGTAGCGCCATACAACTTTAAGATACAAATAAACACACAAGATAAAAGATGAATATATAAGGAAGCAACAGGGATGAAAGATATATACAAATAAAATAAAAGTAAAATATAGACGTGTATATATACATATATATATACATATATACATATATATATATATGTGTATATATATATACACATATATATATATATATATATATATATATATATATATATATATATATGTGTATATATAAATATATATATATATATATATATATATATATATATATATAACCATCACCACTCGGGCTAACCAGAAGCCGTGGCTGACAGAAGCCGTGGCTGACAGGGGAAGTCCATCGGCTGCTGAGGGCCAGAAACAAGGCCTTCAGAGCTGGGGACGAAACGGACCTGAGAACAGCGAGAGCCAACCTGTCCCACGGCATCAGGAAAGCTAAACAGGATTACACGAACAAGATAACCTGTCACTTTCAAGACAGCAGAGACACACAGAGCCTGTGGCAGGGCATTCAGACCATCACAGACTACAAACCCGCGCCACAGACCTGTGACAGCAACATCTCTCTGCTAAACGACCTCAACAGCTTCTTTGCACGGTTTGAAGCACAGAACAGCACTCGTCCACACAAGACTCCGCCTCCTCCCCATGACCAGGTTCTGTGCCTGTCTGCTGCCAGTGTGAAGAGGACTCTCTCCACTATCAACACCCGCAAGGCAACAGGTCCAGACAACATCCCTGGTCGTGTGTTGAGGGACTGCGCAGAGGAGCTTAAGGATGTCTTCACGGATGTTTTTAATACTTCTCTGAGACAAGCTGTTGTTCCATCATGCTTCAAGGCCACCACCATCATACCTGTGCCAAAGAAATCCACTCCGTCCTGCTTTAATGACTATCGTCCAGTGGCACTTACCCCCATAATAATGAAGTGCTTTGAACGGCTAGTCATGTCACACATCAAATCCATTCTCCCCCCCACACTGGACCCTTTCCAGTTTGCATACCGTGCCAAACGGTCCACAGAGGATGCAATCTGCTCTGCTCTCCACCCAGCCCTCACCCACCTGGACAAAAAAGACTCATATGTGAAAATGCTGTTCATAGACTTTAGTTCAGCGTTCAACACCATCATCCCACAACAACTCATCTGCAAACTTGACCACCTGGGGCTCAACACCTCGCTGTGTAACTGGCTGCTGGACTTTCTCAGTGAGAGGCCACAAGCAGTACGCGTCGGCAACAACACCTCGAGCAGCATCACTCTGAGCACAGGGGCCCCTCAGGGCTGTGTGCTCAGTCCACTGCTCTTCACCTTGCTGACACACGACTGCAAAACCACCTACAGCACCAATCACATGGTCAAATTCGCAGACGACACCACTCTGATAGGTCTCATCACCAAGGATGACGAGACCCACTACAGGAAGGAGGTCAACCTTCTGACCACGTGGTGCAGAGACAACAACCTCCTTCTGAATAACAGCAAGACCAAGGAGATTGTTGTTGACTTCCGGAAAGGCCACACCCAACACCCACCACTGACCATCAACGGTGCTGACATTGAACAAGTCAGCAGCACCAAGTTCCTGGGGGTGGACATCAGTGAGGACCTTTCGTGGACAGTCAACACGAAAACCCTGGCAAAGAAAGCACAGAGGCGCCTCTATTTCCTCCGGAAACTGAGGAAAGCAGGACGCCCTCCATCCATCATGTGCACCTTCTACCGTGGCACCATCGAGAGCATCCTGACCAACTGCATCACTGTGTGGGGCGGAAGCTGCACAGACTACAGCAGGAAAGCCCTGCAGCGCATAGTGAATGCAGCTGGAAGAATCATTGGTGCCCCACTCCCCCCCCTCCCCTCCCTGCAGGACATATACAACACCCGCCTCACCCGCAAAGCGACCACGATTGTGAGCGACTCCTGCCACCCCTCACACGGTCTCTTCAGCCTCCTGCCCTCTGGGAGGAGATACCGGAGCCTCCGGGCTCGCACCACTAGGCTGTCTACCAGCTTCATTCACCAAGCTGTAAGGAAGCTGAACTCTCTACCTCACCACTCCCACATCTAGACTCTGCTGCTAAACTGTCTGACCGCTGCTATTAACGCACACTTAAATAGTTTTGTAATTTGTTTTTGCACTATATGTTATATGTTTTTGCACTATATGTTATATGTCTAATTTGTTTTTGCACTATGTTTATATGTCTTTGCACTATGTTTATATGTTGTTTATATGTTATATTATATGTTGTCTATTTTTTATTTTTAAATGTTGCACTA
Organism: Myoxocephalus aenaeus; assembly: GCA_038501785.1. Lineage (NCBI taxonomy): Eukaryota > Metazoa > Chordata > Actinopteri > Perciformes > Cottidae > Myoxocephalus > Myoxocephalus aenaeus. The sequence continues at coordinate 23,064 of JBAMJR010000140.1, forward strand.
TTCACTTTATTTTCAGACAGTAGAGAAACATAATTTCAGGTCTTCTGTATGTTTGCACAAATGGAAGAAGTGACAATAAAACTGACTTTGACTTTGACTTTGACTTAAATATACACTGTAGCGGCGTTCCGTCGGCGTGTTTTTGTTAAGCCGCTTCTTTAGCGACACATTGAGTCTTCTCACGCGAATGACAGCAGACCGTTCTTTTCCTTTTTCTTCGTTTTATTTTGTGCAGCAAAAAACACTAACATTATACACACAAACTAATAAACGATCATACGATCATACGGTCATACGGACATGCGGTCATACGGTAAAAGAACTGTGTGCTCTCATGCCTAATGCAACTCTTGCTTACACCTGCTGCCATCATGACGTCATTATATCCCTTGGCTCGAGCGTCCATTGTTAATATAAACATCTTTCAATGTATTTTATATGTAGTTCCTAAACTGCGAGCCTAATTCTGAAATATTAAATTATAAACACTCTTGAAATATTAATTAAACAAAAAACATACTTGTGTCTCTTACATACACAAAAGAATAGAATACAACTAACTGGAATTAAATATATTTACAGCCAGAGTGTATTCGTTAATTACGGAAATTAAATGTAAACAATAGGTAGTGCAAAATGCAAAGTATGTATAGTGATGAATTAATCCACAGAGGATCTAGCAAGCGGTGACTTGTAAAGTCGTATTGCCATAGGCAGGAATGTTTTCCTGTAACGGTCCTTGTTGCAGCGGAGCGTGAGGAATCTCTTGGAGAAAGTGCTCCGCTGACCCTGCAGACAACTGATATGTTATTGATCAGCGATCACTTGTAAAGCACAAGTGATCGCTGATCAATAACATATGGCCGTTTAGTTTGTTTAGTCAGTGGTTTGACATGCGCGCAATATTGAACATTGACTTCAGAAATGGTCAGAGTTCATATATACCGAATTTTTGTTTTGTTTTTAAATGTTATATTAAATATTGTCATTTTCAAATCTTTAATGGAAGCGTTTTTGATAAAAAATGTGATATTTTTTTTTACTTTTACTTTACCTTGCGGGTGACTCACGTGGTCCCTGCGGGCCCGCGGGCACCGTGTTGGCTATCCCTGCCTTAATGTGTTGTCACATATTATATATACCTTCCAGGACCTTAAGCAAGTTGCGGCAACACTCTCTCAAACACAGGCAGCTGCCTCAAAAACTAGTGGCAAATGAGTGGCAACTCGTAAGTGCCCCGCCACCTGAGACGTGCCATCGGAAAAGGCAGCTCGCAGCTCCCGGCAGGTCCCGAACCGCCGCGGCATGTCCAGAGATGCCACAGCCGGCGCGGCATATGCCGGTACCGGCGCGGCATGTGCTGGCCGGTACCGCCGTGGCATGCCGGTACCGGTGCGGCATATGCCAGTACAGCCGTGGCATGTCCAGAGATGCCACAGCAGGTAAGCGGCAGGTGCCGGTGCCGCGATTTGAGCTTGCCCTCTCTCACCATCCTTCCATATCATGTCATAGGCTTTTTCTATGTCAAAAAACACTGCAATGACTGACTCTTTATTTGCCTGGGCCTTTCTAATATAAGTCTCTAGCCTTATCACTGGGTCCATGGTACTTCTACCCTTCCTAAAACCACTCTGAAAACTTGCCAGCATTCCCCTCTTCTCAAGCGTATATGAAAATCTTTCTGTTATCATATTGCACATATTAGATGTTAGTGCTATTGGTCTGTAGCTGGTGGGTTTAGATGGATCTTTACCAGGTTTTCTAATTGGGATCACTACTGCCTCCTTCCATATGCTCGGTAACTTTCCTTCCTCCCACACTCTGTTATAAAGGCACAGCAGCTTCAAGAGTGCTCCTTCTCCCAGATGCCTTAGCATGACGTAGCATACCTGATCATCCCCTGGCGATGTGGGCTTTGATCCATTTATTGCTCTCACCATCTCTGCCAGAGTAAAAGGTTCATCAATCGTATCATGCGTTTTCTCCCTCCTGTCTAACACACCTGGATGATGATTCATTCTGCTTTCCCTTCTTCTTCTTTCTTCTTCTGACAACTTATCTGAACCATGAATCTTCACAAATGCCTTTGCAATTATCTCTGCTTTTTCCCTATTGGAGACAGTAGTAATAGCTTGGTACGTTTGGGGGGCTGGAGGGCACTTCCGGTGGTGGGGGGCCCCTTCCTGTCTAGAAACCGGAAGTGACGTCATTTTCAAAAATTACCATAAAAAAATTACCATAAAAACAGGAAGTAGGAGTATTTTTTTTAAATTAGCATATGTGTGGGAGGGTTTAAATGTATCATTTTCACCAGGAAGTGACATCATTTCATCCGGAAGTAGCGTCATTTTTTATTTCAAACGGACGCAGCGTCATTTCAACAGGAAACTGAGTCATGTCAGTATGAAATAGCCTCATTTCATCGGGATGTTGGAATATATTCATACAAATAGAGGATACAAGTAAGCCGATATTCTGATATTTATTAAAAAAAAAAACTGATGCTAGTAAGCAGTGGTCTGACATTAACTAAACAACTATAGGGCTGTAAGTTAACCGATGGTATGATATCATACATACTATAGAGCTGTATGTTAGCCAGTGTTCTGATACTTATAAAAATAAAAAATAAATGAGAATATAGTGACCTGATGTTCTGATATTCATACAAACCAAGGCTATAAGTCAGCAGATGTTTTGATAATTGTAGAGTTCTGTAGAATTATACAAGTTTAGGTTATTTTGTCAAAATTTGACTTGTACATGTATATAATGATGTGTACAATAATATACTTAAGAAGGACTATTGTTTATCAGGTATGCATGGAATGAGCACAGAGGCACTAGTCTGCTGTGGGTCACATTCATTTGCACACAGTGATGAGGACTGAGGTTTTACAAAGGAACATATGGTTTTAAGATCAAAGGGGGGTGGACCACCTGTGGTCTGGTCTGGTCTGGGAGGGGACGGGGGGTGGGGATCTCCCTCCCAAAAAAAAAAACTGCTGAGCAGACTCCATTCTTAGAGATAGACCTCGTGGGGTTAAAAGGGTATGTTCACAGGGTAACATATGATGGGGGTGAGGTGTCAGTTGAGTCTACTATCGAGGAATACGACCATGGATTAAATGTGATCATGGTCACAAAGTGGGGTTTTCGCATTGTAAGCCGCAGTTTGGATATTTATACAAAAATCCATCTCTAAGTTAGACAGGCCGCTGACGTTTAATACAAACCAAGACTGTAAATTAGATGGTTTTCTGATATTAACACAGGCCATAGCTGTACGTTAGCAGCTGTTCTGATATTAAAACAAACCATGGCTATATGATAGCTGGTGTTATGATATTAACACCGACCATAGCGGGTTTTTTTTTTTTTTTTTTTTGTTATGCTATCAAATAAGTGTTCATAAAATCCATGACTGAACCCATTTAATCAATGAACTTCCTTTCAAACCAGGTTTATTCCTAAAAAGAAACCAAGGATAATATTTGTGTAGACCTAAAGTATACTTAATGAATAACTATATTAGTATAAACTATCAACAAACCATGAACATGCTTATTAACTAGAGTAGTCTTCTTGTTTTATTATAATTGAATGATAGATACATATGTATATGTAAGGAGCGCCAAGCATTTAAAGTTGAGACTTCTGAGGGGACAAAGGGGTCTGAAAGAGGACAGCAATAGTGCACATAACCCTGTAAGGTATACAAAAGTTCCCCAGGACTTGAACTGAGACTACAGATGTTATGGTGTTATAAGTACACAGGGGGCTGACATTAATTAAAAGTAATTAAAAAAACTACAGGGCTGTAAGTTAGTCAGTGTTCTGATATCATACAAACTATAGAGCTGTATGGTAGACAGTGTTCTGATACTTATACAAACTGAGAATATGGGTAGCTGGTGTTCTGATATTCATACAAACCGATGCTACAAGTAACAGCAGGTCTCTTAGCCACAGTTCTGTCATTTTATACAACAATCCATCTCTAAGTTAAACAGTCCTCGGATGTTTAATACAAACCATGGCTATAAACTAGCTGGTGTTATGATATTAAAACAACCCATGGCAATAAGTTAGCAGGTGTTCTGATATTAGCACAGACCATAGTTATGTTAGCTGGTGTTCTGATATTAACTTAGGCCATGGCTGTAAGTTAGCAGGGGTTCTGATATTAACTTAGGCCAAGGAGGAGGAGGATTTGATTTGCATATGAATCAACAAAGGTGAAGGGGGGGTTCTGTGGGAAGATGACGTGGACTGTAATAAAATGATCAACAGTTGTAACATATAGAACTGAATAAAAATTCCTTCTAGGTAAAATATTTGTTAGTAAAACATAGTCATAAAAACGGATGCCATGTAAGAGCATGCTTGTAAGCCGCAGTTGGGATATTTATACAAAAATCCATCTCTAAGTTAGACAGGCCGCTGACGTTTAATACAAACCAAGACTGTAAAATAGATGGTTTTCTGATATTAACACAGGTCATGGCTGTAAGGTAGCCAGTGTTCTGATATTAACACAGGCCATAGCTGTACGTTAGCAGCTGTTCTGATATTAAAACAAACCATGGCTATATGTTAGCTGGTGTTATGATATTAACACCGACCATAGCGGTTTTTTTTTTTTTTTATGCTATCAAATAAGTTTTCATAAAATCCATGACTGAACCCATTTAATCAATGAACTTCCTTTCAAACCATGTTTATTCCTAAAAAGAAACCAGGGATAATATTTTGTGTAGACCTAAAGTATACTTAACGAATAACTATATTAGTATAAACTAACAACAAACCATGAACATGCTTATTAACTAGAGTAGTCTTCTTGTTTTATTATAATTGAATGATAGATACATATGTATATGTAAGGAGCTCCAAGTATTTAAAGTTGAGACTTCTGAGGGGACAAAGGGGTCTGAAAGAGGACAGCAATAGTGCACATAACCCTGTAAGGTATACAAAAGTTCCCCAGGACTTGAACTGAGACTACAGATGTTATGGTGTTATAAGTACACAGGGGGCTGACATTAATTAAAAGTAATTAAAAAAAAAAAACTATAGGGCTGTAAGTTAGTCAGTGTTCTGATATCATACAAACTATAGAGCTGTATGGTAGACAGTGTTCTGATACTTATACAAACTGAGAATATGGTTAGCTGGTGTTCTGATATTCATACAAACCGATGCTACAAGTAACAGCAGGTCTGTTAGCTACAGTTCTGTCATTTTATACAACAATCCATCTCTAAGTTAAACAGTCCTCTGACGTTTAATACAAACCATGGCTATAAATTAGCTGGTGTTATGATATTAAAACAACCCATGGCAATTAGTTAGCAGGTACTCTGATATTAACACAGACCATAGTTATATGTTAGCTGGTGTTCTGATGTTAACTTAGGCCATAGCTATATGTTAGCCGGGGTTCTGATATTAACACAGGCCATAGCTATATGTTAGCTGGTGTTCTGATATTAACGTAGGCCATAGCTATATGTTAGTCGGTGTTCTGATATTAACTTAGGCTATGGCTGTAGGCTAGCAGGGGGTTCTGATATGTATACTGACTATTGAGCTATAAATTAGCTAGTGTTCTGACATTCACACAAACCATGGCTATAAGTTAGAGGGTAGCTGTGATATTATATGCGGAGATATAGTGCCAGCTTATGCAAATATTTGAGGATAACCAATGGAGGAGCTGATGCTGTATGTAACTTTGTTCTGTTTCTTTCAACAGTTATGACTTCCAATCAGTTTTAATACAAACAGATGAACTGTACCAAGCTAGCATGCCTTTGGAACTATACCAATTCAATTAGTCATCTTGAAATTACTTATATGACCTATAACTTGTAATAATAACTACAACTTCATACAATTAAAAAAAAAAAAAAAAAATTGTATGTGTATGAATGCAAATTTGACTAATTAAAAATGTCTTACTTTTTGTGTGACGTAAGCACCCATCAAGGAGGTCCAGCTGCTCAACGTCAGTAGGAACATGCGTTATGAAAGGTAAAAATAATATGAATTATAAACGCAAGCATTCAATACTAAACTATTAATACAGCACAGTATGATAGTTAGCTTACTATGTGTTTTGTATAGTATGGAGCATCAGTACAACTTTGTAAAATGTATTTAGAATTATGGATATAAAAAATAAAAAAATGAATAGTATGTTTTTGGTCTTTTTGAAGCACTGATGTTTTCGTGACACACAAATTAAGCAATGCAATGATAATATTTCTGCACTGACTCAAAGAAGTGCGATATGAACACACCATTACTGACATTTTACGGTCCCCATTTGACCTATTCCATACCCCAACATCAGCGGTCACGGAGTTTCAGTTGCTCACAGTCAGTAGGAACAAGTGTTATAAAAGGTAAAAATAGTATGAATTCTAAACGCAAGCATTCAATACTAAACTATTAATTCAGCACACTATGACAGTCCACCTAACTATGTTATTTGTATAGTTTGGAGCATCAGCACAAATTAATTTAGAATTAAGGATATTAAAAACATATTAACATATATTTTTTTTTTTAATAGTGGTCTACTTTACAACAACTACACACTATTTAGCATTAGTAAAGCATGAATAAACATTAATTCCTGATTAATAAGCTTGACTATTATTGTGTTATGACTGGGTTGTCATAATTTATAATATAAAATGTACAAAAATAATATTAATTATAAACCCAAGCATTCAATACTAAACTATTAATTTAACACACTATTATAATCAGCTAAACTATGCTATTTGTACAGTTTGGAACATCGGCACAAATTAATTTAGAATTAAGGATATTAAAAACAGGCTATTTGTATAGTTTGGAGCATCAGCACAAATTAATTTAGAATTAAGGATATTAAAAACCTATTAACACATTTTTTTTAATATGG
>JBAMJR010000140.1:32500-197500 GCA_038501785.1 Myoxocephalus aenaeus
TAATGTGTTTATGAATTGCATCCTAATGAGTTACTAATAAGTGTTCAGGTTGGAACAATGCTTTATGATTGATGAATGATGTGTTTATTCATGCGTTACTAATGCTAAATAGTGTGTAGTTGTTGTAAAGTAGACCACTATTAAAAAATATGTTAATATGTTTTTAATATCCTTAATTCTAAATTAATTTGTGCTGATGCTCCAAACTATACAAATAACATAGGCAAGCAGACTATCATAGTGTGCTGAATTAATAGTTTAGCATTGAATGCTTGCGTTTAGAATTCATATTATTTTTACCTTTTATAACGCTTGTTCCTACTGACTGTGAGCAACTGAAACTCCGTGACCGTGGATGTTGGGGGATGGAATAGGTCAAATGGGGTCCGTAAATGTCATGTAAGGTGTGTTCATATCGCACTTCTTTGAGTCAGTGCAGAAATATTATTATTGCATTGCTTAATTTGTGTGTCACGAACACATCAGTGCTTCAAAATAAAAAAAAATAAAAAATGCAATATATATATATATATATATATATATATATATATATATATATATATATATTTTTTTTTTTATATATCCTTAATTCTAAATACATTTTACAAAGTTGTCCTGATGCTCCATACTATACAAAACACATAGTAAGCTGTCTATCATAGTGGGCTGTATGTTTAGTATTGACTGCTCGCGTTTGAAATGCATATTATTTTGTACATTTTATATTATAAAGTATGATAACCCAATCATGACCCACATAATAGTCAAGCTTATTAATCAAGAATTAAACATTTATAACTGTGTTTATGAATTGCATACTAATGAGTTACTAATAAGTGTTCAGGTTGGAACAATGCTTTATGAATGATGAATTGTGTGTTTATTCATGCTTTACTAATGCTCAATAGTGCGTAATTGTTATAAAGTAGACCACTCCATATTAAAAAAAATGTGTTAATAGGTTTTTAATATCCTTAATTCTAAATTAATTTGTGCTGATGCTCCAAACTATACAAATAGCCTGTTTTTAATATCCTTAATTCTAAATTAATTTGTGCCGATGTTCCAAACTGTACAAATAGCATAGTTTAGCTGATTATAATAGTGTGTTAAATTAATAGTTTAGTATTGAATGCTTGGGTTTATAATTAATATTATTTTTGTACATTTTATATTATAAATTATGACAACCCAGTCATAACACAATAATAGTCAAGCTTATTAATCAGGAATTAATGTTTATTCATGCTTTACTAATGCTAAATAGTGTGTAGTTGTTGTAAAGTAGACCACTATTAAAAAAAAAAAAATATGTTAATATGTTTTTAATATCCTTAATTCTAAATTAATTTGTGCTGATGCTCCAAACTATACAAATAACATAGTTAGGTGGACTGTCATAGTGTGCTGAATTAATAGTTTAGTATTGAATGCTTGCGTTTAGAATTCATACTATTTTTACCTTTTATAACACTTGTTCCTACTGACTGTGAGCAACTGAAACTCCGTGACCGCTGATGTTGGGGTATGGAATAGGTCAAATGGGGACCGTAAAATGTCAGTAATGGTGTGTTCATATCGCACTTCTTTGAATCAGTGCAGAAATATTATCATTGCATTGCTTAATTTGTGTGTCACGAAAACATCAGTGCTTCAAAAAGACCAAAAACATACTATTCATTTTTTTATTTTTTATATCCATAATTCTAAATACATTTTACAAAGTTGTACTGATGCTCCATACTATACAAAACACATAGTAAGCTAACTATCATACTGTGCTGTATTAATAGTTTAGTATTGAATGCTTGCGTTTATAATTCATATTATTTTTACCTTTCATAACGCATGTTCCTACTGACGTTGAGCAGCTGGAACTCCTTGACCGCTTAAATGGGTGCTTACGTCACACAAAAAGTAAGACATTTTTAATTAGTCAAATTTGCATTCATACACATACAATTTTTTTTTTTTTTTTTAATTGTATGAAGTTGTAGTTATTATTACAAGTTATAGGTCATATAAGTAATTTCAAGATGACTAATTGAATTGGTATAGTTCCAAAGGCATGCTAGCTTGGTACAGTTCATCTGTTTGTATTAAAACTGATTGGAAGTCATAACTGTTGAAAGAAACAGAACAAAGTTACATACAGCATCAGCTCCTCCATTGGTTATCCTCAAATATTTGCATAAGCTGGCACTATATCTCCGTATATAATATCACAGCTACCCTCTAACTTATAGCCATGGTTTGTGTGAATGTCAGAACACTAGCTAATTTATAGCTCAATAGTCAGTATACATATCAGAACCCCCTGCTAGCCTACAGCCATAGCCTAAGTTAATATCAGCACACCGACTAACATATAGCTATGGCCTACGTTAATATCAGAACACCAGCTAACATATAGCTATGGCCTGTGTTAATATCAGAACACCGGCTAACATATAGCTATGGCCTAAGTTAACATCAGAACACCAGCTAACATATAACTATGGTCTGTGTTAATATCAGAGTACCTGCTAACTTATTGCCATGGGTTGTTTTAATATCATAACACCAGCTAATGTATAGCCATGGTTTGTATTAAACGTCAGAGGACTGTTTAACTTAGAGATGGATTGTTGTATAAAATGACAGAACTGTAGCTAACAGACCTGCTGTTACTTGTAGCATCGGTTTGTATGAATATCAGAACACCAGCTAACCATATTCTCAGTTTGTATAAGTATCAGAACACTGTCTACCATACAGCTCTATAGTTTGTATGATATCAGAACACTGACTAACTTACAGCCCTATAGTTTTTTTTTTTAATTACTTTTAATTAATGTCAGCCCCCTGTGTACTTATAACACCATAACATCTGTAGTCTCAGTTCAAGTCCTGGGGAACTTTTGTATACCTTACAGGGTTATGTGCACTATTGCTGTCCTCTTTCAGACCCCTTTGTCCCCTCAGAAGTCTCAACTTTAAATACTTGGAGCTCCTTACATATACATATGTATCTATCATTCAATTATAATAAAACAAGAAGACTACTCTAGTTAATAAGCATGTTCATGGTTTGTTGTTAGTTTATACTAATATAGTTATTCGTTAAGTATACTTTAGGTCTACACAAAATATTATCCCTGGTTTCTTTTTAGGAATAAACATGGTTTGAAAGGAAGTTCATTGATTAAATGGGTTCAGTCATGGATTTTATGAAAACTTATTTGATAGCATAAAAAAAAAAAAAAAACGCTATGGCCGGTGTTAATATCATAACACCAGCTAACATATAGCCATGGTTTGTTTTAATATCAGAACAGCTGCTAACGTACAGCTATGGCCTGTGTTAATATCAGAACACTGGCTACCTTACAGCCATGACCTGTGTTAATATCAGAAAACCATCTATTTTACAGTCTTGGTTTGTATTAAACGTCAGCGGCCTGTCTAACTTAGAGATGGATTTTTGTATAAATATCCCAACTGCGGCTTACAAGCATGCTCTTACATGGCATCCGTTTTTATGACTATGTTTTACTAACAAACATTTTACCTAGAAGGAATTTTTATTCAGTTCTATATGTTACAACTGTTGATCATTTTATTACAGTCCACGTCATCTTCCCACAGAACCCCCCCTTCACCTTTGTTGATTCATATGCAAATCAAATCCTCCTCCTCCTTGGCCTAAGTTAATATCAGAACCCCTGCTAACTTACAGCCATGGCCTAAGTTAATATCAGAACACCAGCTAACATAACTATGGTCTGTGTTAATATCAGAACACCTGCTAACTTATTGCCATGGGTTGTTTTAATATCATAACACCAGCTAGTTTATAGCCATGGTTTGTATTAAACATCCGAGGACTGTTTAACTTAGAGATGGATTGTTGTATAAAATGACAGAACTGTGGCTAAGAGACCTGCTGTTACTTGTAGCATCGGTTTGTATGAATATCAGAACACCAGCTACCCATATTCTCAGTTTGTATAAGTATCAGAACACTGTCTACCATACAGCTCTATAGTTTGTATGATATCAGAACACTGACTAACTTACAGCCCTGTAGTTTTTTTAATTACTTTTAATTAATGTCAGCCCCCTGTGTACTTATAACACCATAACATCTGTAGTCTCAGTTCAAGTCCTGGGGAACTTTTGTATACCTTACAGGGTTATGTGCACTATTGCTGTCCTCTTTCAGACCCCTTTGTCCCCTCAGAAGTCTCAACTTTAAATGCTTGGCGCTCCTTACATATACATATGTATCTATCATTCAATTATAATAAAACAAGAAGACTACTCTAGTTAATAAGCATGTTCATGGTTTGTTGATAGTTTATACTAATATAGTTATTCATTAAGTATACTTTAGGTCTACACAAATATTATCCTTGGTTTCTTTTTAGGAATAAACCTGGTTTGAAAGGAAGTTCATTGATTAAATGGGTTCAGTCATGGATTTTATGAACACTTATTTGATAGCATAACAAAAAAAAAAAAAAAAAAACCCGCTATGGTCGGTGTTAATATCATAACACCAGCTATCATATAGCCATGGTTTGTTTTAATATCAGAACAGCTGCTAACGTACAGCTATGGCCTGTGTTAATATCAGAAAACCATCTAATTTACAGTCTTGGTTTGTATTAAACGTCAGCGGCCTGTCTAACTTAGAGATGGATTTTTGTATAAATATCCAAACTGCGGCTTACAATGCGAAAACCCCACTTTGTGACCATGATCACATTTAATCCATGGTCGTATTCCTCGATAGTAGACTCAACTGACACCTCACCCCCATCATATGTTACCCTGTGAACATACCCTTTTAACCCCACGAGGTCTATCTCTAAGAATGGAGTCTGCTCAGCAGTTTTTTTTTTGGGAGGGAGATCCCCACCCCCCGTCCCCTCCCAGACCAGACCAGACCACAGGTGGTCCACCCCCCTTTGATCTTAAAACCATATGTTCCTTTGTAAAACCTCAGTCCTCATCACTGTGTGCAAATGAATGTGACCCACAGCAGACTAGTGCCTCTGTGCTCATTCCATGCATACCTGATAAACAATAGTCCTTCTTAAGTATATTATTGTACACATCATTATATACATGTACAAGTCAAATTTTGACAAAATAACCTAAACTTGTATAATTCTACAGAACTCTACAATTATCAAAACATCTGCTGACTTATAGCCTTGGTTTGTATGAATATCAGAACATCAGGTCACTATATTCTCATTTATTTTTTATTTTTATAAGTATCAGAACACTGGCTAACATACAGCTCTATAGTATGTATGATATCATACCATCGGTTAACTTACAGCCCTATAGTTGTTTAGTTAATGTCAGACCACTGCTTACTAGCATCAGTTTTTTTTTTTAATAAATATCAGAATATCGGCTTACTTGTATCCTCTATTTGTATGAATATATTCCAACATCCCGATGAAATGAGGCTATTTCATACTGACATGACTCTGTTTCCTGTTGAAATGACGCTGCGTCCGTTTGAAATAAAAAATGACGCTACTTCCGGATGAAATGATGTCACTTCCTGGTGAAAATGATACATTTAAACCCTCCCACACATATGCTAATTTAAAAAAAATACTCCTACTTCCTGTTTTTATGGTAATTTTTTTATGGTAATTTTTGAAAATGACGTCACTTCCGGTTTCTAGACAGGAAGGGGCCCCCCACCACCGGAAGTGCCCTCCAGCCCCCCAAACGTACCAAGCTATTACTACTGGAGACCGCTGTTTCAAAACTGGGCATTCTGTTAGAAGAAAAACTTGTTTTACTCCCTGATCAAGTACTGTTTTTCATGTTACCTTCTGAAATCATTAGCAGGGTACATTAGTTAGTCATATTCTTTATGAAGCCAGTGATTTCCGATTGAACTCTCACACACATGTTTAATGCTTACATCTACTCGTCTGGTCATCTGATAGTCAGGAGACTGAAGTATCAGTAAGTCTCTTGTTTAAGAACAGTATGGTTGCAGCCTTGTGATTTTGGCCCTGACCAGCCAATCTATCGAAGGACAGGCAGTGGCTCATCCATGAAGCCACAGAAGACGTCATGAGGCCCTCTGTCTATTTTGATAACATATGATTTTAAGAAGGTAGACTGCTCTCATTCGGGAAGCAGTTGGAGATACACGATTGACTTGTCATGTTGTGTAATTCTGTAGCTGTTTCTCTTTGCAAAGAATAAATGTTCTGATTAATGATTTTAACTCAAGGTGTCGGGTGAATTTTTCTAACACATTCCCATTCCCTTCTATCTCCTCCCATCCTCTTTATCATCCCCCATACCACTCCCACAGGAGTAGTTATTCCTATTGTATTACAAAAGTGTCTCCAACTCTCTCTGTTAGCTTGTCGTACTGTTCTTCTCACCACACTGCTTGTGCCTTTTTATATTGAATCAAATGCTGCATGTTATGGGTTCTTCTGACTAGTCTAAATGCTTTGTTCCTGCTTTTAACAGCCTGGCAGCACTCCTCTGTCCACCATGGAACAAGTTTCTTACTTATCCTATTTTTACTCCTGGGTATAGATCCCTTGGCTGCCATAATAATTGCTGAAGAATTGAATTGAAGTTACCTGCTTGTTTATGCCATCTATATCTCCAGAAATGTCGAACTTTGTCATTGTTCCCTCACTTCACTTTTGGAACTCCTCCCAGTTTGCTTTTTGAAATATCCATCTTGGGATTCCACCTCCTGGTCTAACTTCCACTTTTTGTCCTATCAAACATGATACTGGATAATGATCACTGCCTATTGTTGTAGCTACCAAAACGTCCCATTTACTTACTCCAGCCAATGCATTAGACACTAATGTGATGTCTAATGGTGACTCTGCACCTGTATTTATGTTTATCCTCGTTCCTCTACCATCATTCATACAGATCAGACCCCTGTCATCCATCAATTATTCAATTACCCTTCCATTTGAATCCGTTTGCAGACCCCCCGACATTGTACTTTGAGCATTGAAATCAGCTGTATCAACTATATCCGTTTTGTCCCTGAATTTTTAGTAGGCTGTCCAAATCCAACCGTTTGCATGGATTGTAGTAGTTAATTATAACCACTTGCTCCGCTTTCTCCCACACTATATACACTATAGACTATCTCCCTTTTCCAGTACCCTATATGGTGTCAGACAGCACAGGTGACGTTCACGTCCTGCAGATGTCGCCGCCATCTCTTTCTCTCGAACACGGCTCCTACTTCGAGAGCGCTCTCTCCGGTAACTTTGTGGGTTTGTGGACATGTCACCTTCCTCGTCATAGAGCCTCGCTCGCCGATCTCCAGCTTAGCTCCGCCCTCCTCCGCCTGGCCACACAAGTACCCCGACCCACAATTCCTTGCGGCAGCAACATTTAAAGTGACGCATCATTCGGCCGTTCACGAGAACAAACGATCATGACAGACAAACGCTGATCATGTAAATAACTGTTGCTATAACTTAAAAATACTTTAATAATCTGTTAAACTTGCTGGCAAACTACAGACGTTATGTTGCTGAAAACTGCTGTAAAGTGATCAAACTGACGTATTTGATATTCTCTCTGGTGTTGAACTGCAGTTCAGCCCTCATTCTTTTATTTTACTTCAGTTACATAAGCTTTAATGAAAGAGTTAAACTGGACGAGCCCTTCAGTCTGAGTCATGTTTCTGATTATCATCTTTTTAAATCAACTATTTTGTCACATTACAATAAAACATATCAAGTCAACACGAGTTGTGTGGTGTTTCATAAACTGTCTGCATATTTTTATGATCAGATCATCATATAAACCATAACAACAAAAAGGGATGTGAGACACATCGTTAGTGGGATTACGTATTTAATTCAGCATGTTTGAAACTGAACAAAGACTGTTTAGTAGCTTTGTACTCTGTGAAAAATACGTTTGTTTCACTTTCATATTCCTTCGTTATTTCTATTCCAACCTCGTTAATAAAGTAAAACCATGAACCAGGTTGTTTATGGTAATAAAGTAATACTATTGTGACCACGGGCCGCGACCTGGCCTTGATCAGGTTCAAATTATACTTTTACTGCACCTTTAATACTGCTAAAAACAACTAAAGAGTTTGCAGTTTAAAATGATCCATGTGGCAGTGGATGGTTTACTGACACAAAGGATTATTTCAAGAGTATCACATTTATTATAATCAAAAACTTTGACACAATATTAAAATACAGGATGTCCAGCACATCTAAAAAGGTTAAAACCAATACAACTAAATGAACTAACGTAAAACCATGCAACACAAAACCAAGCAATACAAAACAAAACTAAGTAAAACAAACCATAAATATAAGTAAATTAATGAGTTAAACAAAACAGCAGTGGCAGTCAGTGTCTTGAGCCTGGAGCTGGACCTAGAGTAAAAGACAGATAAGCATGAACTCACAGCAAATATGCCTCAACTCAGGGAGCTAAAGTCCACACCTACCGAAGCCTAGGAGTCAAAGAGAGAAAGAGGCAGCACATGGTGTGGCTTTTTATATGGTGGCCCAAACTAATTGGGAACCAGGAAGTAGGAGGGGCTAAGGTCTACTCAGCCCTACAGCAGCCCAGGAGGAACATTTCCTGAGCCGGCTACATTCTGCCCCAGTTTTTTTTTAATTGGCGGCCCGACTATTTACTAAGACCAGGGTCTAAAAGGAGCCGAAGTAGAACTACTAGAGCCAAGTATCTGGGAATTTGTAGCCCCGTCTGCACTTTTCCTTACTGTCGCTGGCAAATTGAGGGTTTGAGTGTTTACCGGCTGTCTCACGGGTAGACTTTCTAACCACCTCAGGACAGGGGGCTGGACAGGAACTAGTAGAAGCCTCAGGCGAAGCTGCTGGGGGCGCTACAGAGTGAAGCACCATTTCAGGTGGGACTTGTACTCTGACAGGACGGGGGTCCTTTGGTCCAGTCGCCCATCCGACTGCCATCCACAGGTCACGCTCCCCTGTGTCAGGACTTGTCGTAGCTGGGTCAGGCTCAGCTACGGGGATAGGGTGACCACGAGGAACAGAAACAGGTTTGAGCATAGAAGGATTCACGTGACGTACCTCTGTCAGCCTATGTTCTGGGGCAACAGCATACGCTGCGTCTCCTTGCTCGGGTGGTCTGACCACCTGGAAAACTTCAGGGTTCCAGGCATCCTGGATTTTATTCCTTCCTCTATGGGAGTGGTCCCGAAGGTAGATGGGTTGTCCTGCTTGCAACACTTCCTCGTGCGCCCTTTGGTCTGCTCTCGCTTTCCGCTGGGCCGCAGCCTGCATCATCCTTTCCCGGGCATTATCCACTGCAGTCTTCGCTGATGCTCCTGGACCCAGTTGCAGACTTCACCTGCAGTTGGCTCTTCCACACGGCCTGCAGGAAATCTACGGGCAGCTGAGGTTCACGTCCAAACATCAACAGGAAGGGGGACTGACCTGTAGTTTGGTGGGGCGTCATGTTGTAGCTAAACAAGACCTGTTGGAGATACTCCGGCCATCTGTGCTTTCTGTTCAGCTGACAAGGTGCGAAGAAGGTCATGGAGGGTCCTGTTAAAGCGCTCACACTGGCCATTACCCTGTGGGTGGTAGGGGGTGGTTCAAGACTTCTTGATGCCATACTCAAATTGAACTCACAATTGCTGAACTATTGTGCTCTCGAAACTGCGCCCCTGGTCGGAGTGTAGTCGAGCTGGGACTCCAAATTTTAGAGATGGGCAAACAATACCGGAGCTCCGAAGCTTGTGTCGGTCTAATGAACTGCTGTGTGTCGGCGCAGTGTCGGAGCTCGTATCAAATGACAACTGTCACGTGACTGATGACGTCCGAAGCTTCGGACGTCACTGGTGCTTCACGAAGTGTTTCATTAGTTTGACGCGATTGACAGCTTGAACGTTTTGGCACCAAACTCTGCTTCATAAGATGCCTCAGTGTCAATCAACAGTGTGGGGTTTGAGAGCGGAGATAGCGATAATTGTGAGTTTTGAGAGACGAGAATTGTGAGTTTTGAGAGAAGAGTAGTGAAGATGGGATCTTGGAATCTGTGAAAAATACAATGTTGCACCAATCACTGCCACTATCACCATGCCCATGTTCATAAGCACGTTCCACTGCCACTTCTATGACATCTTACCTCACTAAAATGAGCTTGAAAGGACAAATAATATTTATAATCTGTTGACAAAACTTTAGAGCGATAATAATATAAAAACAACAAAGACCATCATAAATGTCTGTTTAGTCTAGTGGGTTACGCACATTCAAAGTAACCTTTTCCGTTCTGTGGGTAGAGGATCGAAGCCCGTCATGAACACCTCTTCATATTATTGACCAGCATTTAGTTTTATTGAAATGTAAAAAACGACAGGAGCAACATCGATAATGTTTGTATATAACATAAAATCCGTGAATGAACACGCAGCTTTAATTGACTTTTACTGCAGATTGATACATTGAAGTGTTATTCTAGTGCTTCGGTCACACTGTTAAACGGCTGCTTTGACTCCAGTCAACAGATGTCGCTGTTCTTCTTCAAAGTGAAGCCCCGAAGCTTCGAATCATTTTCGGTACAAATAGGAAGAAAGCCTCAATGCTTCACAAGGCTTCATCCGCCCATCCCTACCAAATTTGTAAAACCACTCCTTAGTTAGTACATCTGCCACTGTAGAGGCTCGTTGATCTCTGGTTGGGCCACGGGCATTGGCCCATGGCCAATAGCACCTTTGTCGAATCAGCTCTGTGGTGCGCTCGATACCTTGGTGACCATGATGGCTATGCAGCTGCTGGAACACTTCTTCCCTCAGGCTCTCTGGGAGCACCAGCTGGTAGACACTCCACCTTCAGGCCGATGGTACATCCTGTACAGAAGTCCTTTTCGCATGGTGAGATGATCCCACTGGCGCAGCAACCCTAGTGTTGCAGGATGGAGACTGTTTCTCTCTTCACGGCCTGGCATCCGCTGTTGCTGACAAAAACAGAACAGCACTAATGGCCGCGTCAGCTCCTTGCAGTGCCATCAGGTCATTGGTCGATCGCTCTGGAACAGCAGAGATAGCATGTTGGGCAATTTCCCCCACAGTCACAACAGTTCCTTGTACAGTGTCTGGCACAGAAGTCCTGGGGCGGGCCGGAATGGGTACTGCTTTGTCGTGAGACGGATGTTTCCTAGACAGGGCATCTGCATTCTGGTTGGTACGTCCCGGGCGGTACCGCACAGTGTAGTCAAAGACTGCCAGCTCAGCCACCCAGCGCTGCAGTCCCCAATTTAGCTGTGCTTAAATGACTGAGTGGGTTGTTATCAGGCCATACCGTGCACTTGTGGCCCAGCAAATACTCACGGAACTTCTGTATCATTGCCCACTTCATGGCCAGAAACTCTAGTTTCATGGAGCTGTAATTTTTCTCTGCAGGGTGAAGGCTCCGGCTGGCATAGGCAATGGGTCTAACCTTGCCTTCCTGCTCCTGGGAAAGTATCGCCCCCAGGCCGTCATGACTGGCGTCCTCCTCTAAAATGAAAGGGAGGTGGAAGTTAGCATAAGCCAATACAGGTGAAGACACCATCCTTGCCTTTAGTTCTCTGAAGCTGTTTTCTCACTGGGGGGTCCAGGCATCCCTCAGGGCAACTCCCTGGCCTCTGCGGTTTTTCTTTCCCGTCAGGTCAGCAACCACTCTGGAGGGGTGAAGCCAGCTTGGCAAACCCCTCAACAAAACGTCTATAGTAGCTGGCAAAGCCCAGGAATGACCTGAGTTCAGGGACAGTACCTGGGGTCGCCCGGTCGGCCACAGCAGCAATCTTTCTGGGATCTGTAGAGACACCGGCGGCAGACACTACATGTCCCAAGTATTGTACCTCTTGTTGGAAGAAATGGCACTTCAAGCTTAGCCTTTAATCCCTTTATCTGGAATCGGCCCAAAACTAGGTTGAGGTGACAGGTGCTCCTCTACAGTGGAGGAAAACACAACAACATCATCAAGGTAAAGCAGCAGGGAACGGCAGTGTTGGTCACCAAACATCCTCTTCATCAGCCGCTGAAACGTACTGGGAGCGTTGCATAAGCCAAATGGCATCCTATGAAACTCAAATAGTCCAAAGGGGGTGACGAAGGCTGTTTTCATCTTGTCCTGCTCCGTGACTGGAACCTGATGGTAGCCACTAGCCAAGTCAATGGTACCACTTGGCTCCGGACAGGACGTCCAAGGACTCCTCAATCCGTGGTAGAGGAAAGGCATCCTTCTGTGTTTTGTTATTTAACAGCCTGTAGTCCATGCAGAGTCTTAGGCTACCATCCTTCTTCCTCACCAGGACAATAGGAGAGGCATAGGGGCTATAGCTTTCCCGTATAACCTGGCTGTCTAACAATTGGCGTATGTGGGCCCTAACTTCGTCATAGTCAGAGGAGCGAATCGCCTGTACCTCTGCCTGATCGGAACACTGTCAAGTAAGGGGATGTCATGTGTCATGAGGTTAGTGCAACCAAGGTCACACAGTCTCCCGTTCAAATAGCATGGATCTAACCTTTCTCTGGTCTAGCTCAGAAAGTGCAGATAAATCCATAGCCTCGAGTTGCTCTCTGACTGGGCTGACATGAACTTCTTGACTGGAAAGCATAGCTGTAACCCCACTTGACTTGTGCTCTACAGTAGAGATCCCCTCTGGCAAACTTACAATCTGAGCCTGACTCAAAAGCCCTATGGGGCAGCGTGGATATAGAAGGACATCTGTCTCACCTACATTCACCACCGGCACATACACTGTACCTTTAGTCACTGACCATTGCTGGAGAGATCAGCATACACTCGGGGAGGGACCGACCATCGTTCAGAGGCTCAATCAATGCGGCACCTGCAGACTCACTAAAGTGAGAAGAACATGTAGCAGTAACCCACTTAACTGAACCTTTAGGTATAGTAATTGGATGCCTACCTCTCACTCAGGCCAATCCTGTGTTTGCACGAGTTGGATGAGACTGAGCATGGTGGCAATGTTGTAACGCCTGCTGCCACAAAGGAGGGGCCTGCTGCACTATGGGGAGGTCAAAGAGGTCAGGGCCATGTTGACTGAACAACTGTTGATAGCACTCCCTAATTACATTTATGCCCAAAACACCGGGCGTGCCTGAGAGGGCATTTTGGCCTGGAGGATCCTTGATGACCAGAATACCTCGCTGTGGTATGACCTTGCCGAAAACTGTAACATCCAGCTCTAAATACCCTACATAGGGAATTTCTAGCCCGTTGGCTGCACGCAACTGAAGCCAGTGGCAGGACTTAGGAGCAGTCTGGAAATGTTGAAGGAAGAAACTTTCAACAATAGTTGTCACCATCGAACCTGTATCTAGGAGTAGGTCAACAGGTACATCTCCTAGGCTAACCGTTACCTTAGGGCAAGGTGCTACCAAATTGGGGCAACGGCCTGGGCAGCTGGTCCCTGTGCATATGAGCCAGTGTCCACCCCTCCTGATGTTTGACTCTTCACATCAGGGGGAAGAAGTTTCCCGCATCCTGAGCAGCAAAGGTTCCTGCTGTGAGATGTGATGCCCTGGACTGTTGAGCCTGTTGGTTTAGCAAGGGGTCTGGAGGCTGCCTGTAGCGCTACCAGGCTCTGTGTCAATTGGTTTAGCTGTTCTTGTTGCTTCTGTAGCATGTGCCTTAACTCTGCCATTTCTGTGTTACCAAAACTAGTAGGTGCCTTTGAACACTCTGAACACTGCATGGCACTAAAGGAAGGGACTGAATAACTCCTACCCCTAGACTCATCAGGTCGTCCCTCCCGCTCCCAACGAATGGCCTCAGCTCTTATATCCAGGAGAGTGTAATCAGGGTGTTGCCGTACTGCTCGTTTTAACTCCCTGCGAAGATCAGAGTCAAGAACATGTTCAACGAACTGATCTCTGAGGGTGGGGGCACTGCTCATTCCTCTTGGAGCACAACGTTCAACCTTTTCCATGAGACAGTACAAAGCATGGGAAAATTCTTGCAATGATTCTCCTTCCTGCTGTTTCCTCGCAAAAAAACTCTGCTGCAAAGAAACATAAGATTTAGCACAACCATACAAATCTTGGAGAATAGTAAAGATTTTCTGGGGGTCCTCCCTATCTGCTCTAGGCCAGTACGTTATCTCATCCTTGGCTTCCCCCTCCAGATGATCATATATAAAATAAGCTTGATCAACTGGTCTTAGCTGCCTGGTTCTGAGAGTGGCCCTCATCTCTTCAATCCTCCACTAGGATCCCAGACGTTCCCCTAAAGGGTGGACATTTTCGTTCCCTAGGGATATACAGCAAACGTTAAACAGGGAAAGGATCATTGAGAACAGGGTGTGGTGAACTAACTGGGCGATTGGGATCTGACTGGGATGAATGGGCCCCTGCTCGCTCCTGCAGTAGCTGCTCCTTTTCAGACCGCAGTAGCTGGACCAAGTCTGTCAATTCCTGTAGCTTATTGGCCATGGCTGAAATAAAGATAGATCAGTAAAGGCACCGTCAATGGAAGCACTTTAACTTAGTCGGAAGAACCCAAGGCAGGGAAACACCAATCACTCAGCCATTCCCTCAATGTGTACACTGCTGTTTTGTTTAAACCCACAAAATAAAAACAAACTAATAAGTAGAAAAACAAATCCTTGTCTCGTAAGCCCACCCAAACTACCACTGGATCCTGCCGACAACACCAAAAGTATAATTTGATCAGGTTCAAATTATACTTTTACGGCACCTTTAATACTGCTAAAAACAACTAAAGAGCTTGCAGTTTAAAATGATCCATGTGGCAGTGGATGGCTTACTGACACAAAGGATTATTTCAAGAGTATCACATTTATTATAATCAAAAACTTTGACACAATATTAAAATACAGGACATCCAGCACATCTAAAAGGTTAAAACCAATACAACTAAATGAACTAACTAACAAAACCATACAACACAAAACCAAGCAATACAAAACAAAACTAAGTAAAACAAAACCATAAATATATGTAAATTAATGAGTTAAACAAAACAGCAGTGGCAGTCAGCGTCTTGAGCCTGGAGCTGGAGAGTAAAAGACAGATAAGCATGAACTCACAGCAAATATGCCTCAACTCAGGGAGCTAAAGTCCACACCTACCGAAGCCTGGGAGTCAAAGAGAGAAA
This sequence comes from Myoxocephalus aenaeus, assembly GCA_038501785.1. Taxonomy (NCBI): domain Eukaryota; kingdom Metazoa; phylum Chordata; class Actinopteri; order Perciformes; family Cottidae; genus Myoxocephalus; species Myoxocephalus aenaeus. Next base: position 47,653 of record JBAMJR010000140.1, read on the forward strand.
GAGGCAGCACATGGTGTGGCTTTTTATATGGTGGCCCAAACTAATTGGGAACCAGGAAGTAGGAGGGGCTAAGGTCTACTCAGCCCTACAGCAGCCCAGGAGGAACATTTCCTGAGCCGGCTACACTATGAACCGGGTTGTTTATGTCGTCTGCATGACGCAACACTGTAAGAAGACGGACGAAGTATTTAAGATGCGCTTTATTGTGGTCCGAGATGGACTACACTACAGCATTGTAGTTTCACCGCTGCAGACAGACTGACGTCACTAACATGCGCCTGCCGTCGCGTCATAACTACGTCGCTTAGTGAAAGTGGAATCGGATTTGCCAAACACCGCGGTTGTCTTCTCCTAACTCCTAATGAATTATCCTTCCCATCTTTCTACTCGTGTGACCATATAAGGCGCAGTCCGCGTCCATTTTTATTATATCAATGAAATGTGACCTGGATGACATCATCAATGGGGATCGAACCGGCTGCCTTGTGGTTGCGGGACGACCACTCATCCCCCTGAGCTACAGCCGCCCTTATGTAAACATTTCAGAACAAACTGAATAGAGGCAATTATGTATGCCACATCTGCAAGAACAATGGATTACTGAAGGATACATAAACTATCAGTTATCAGATATGAACAGTTGTTACTAAATGGCATTTCAACTATGACAAATGTAACATTTTTATTTTCATGAACATATCCCTCAGTTCTTCTAATGCTGGGTATCACAAGTCCAATATGTCTCTAGGCTTCACTATGCGCCTGATCTCGTAGTAGTACAGCCTGGTTGCTCTTTGGAACCTGTATGACTTGCAGGGTCCTGCTGTACTGCTTGAGACTCAGTGTCCTCAAACTCCATCTGGTGGTTGTTTGGTGAAAGTACCGGGTCTGCTCCACTTTCACACGTCTGCAAGAGGTGACGCCGGTTACGCCTGAGCATGTGACCTCCATCAGTGCGAATGTTATAGGACCTCTGGTTACCTGCTGGCTCGACGACTGTTGCGGGTTCCCATGTCCCTGTGGGAAGCTGGAAACGGACCATAGCTCCTTCTGGTAGTGCCGTTAGTGTCCTAGCATTCCTGTCGTAATATTGTTTTTGTCTCTGTTGGCACAGTTGCCTTCTGCTGTGAACTATGCGGCGACAGACCAGTTCAGGTCGCAGTTGTTTCTCTGTGCTTGGTAGAATTGAGCGCAAACGCCTGCTCATTAGCAGCTGCGCTGGCGACTTCAGTCCATCAACTGGTGTGTTTCTGTATTCCAGTAAACTGAGGTACGGGTCTATCTGCTGTGCCAGTGCTTTGTCCATGAGGGCTTTGACAGTCTGAACAGTCTTTTCAGCCAAACCGTTACTCTGCGGGTACAGTGGGCTGCTTGTGGTATGCTCAAAGTCCCATGCGTGAGCAAAACCTCTGAACTCTTGTGAACTGTAACAAGGTCCATTGTCACTGATTACTGTCTGGGGTATTCCAAATCTGGCGAACATGGATTTCAGCTTTTTTATGACAGTTGCAGATGTGAGGTTGGTGATTTTCTCTACGTCTAAGTACCTGCTATAATAGTCAACAAGAACTATATAGTCAGTACTGTTCCATGGGAACAAGTCTGTGGCTACTGTTTGCCAAGGTCGTTCTGCGATAGGATGTGATAGCATTGGTTCCTTTGCATTGGAGCTGCGTCGCTCAAGGCAGATGCTGCAAGATCCTACTAGTGTCTCTATCTGTTTGCACATTCCGGGCCAAAACAGTACGTCTCTTGCTCGCTGCTCACACTTTTCCATCCCTAAGTGTCCTGTGTGTATGCGTGAAAGCATTTCAGCTCTGAGTGAGTGAGGCACGATGATTTTTTCACCTTTGAGCAGGATCCCGTTTGTCTCTGATATCTCGTCTCGATGATTCCAATACTCAGCGACAGCAGATGGACATCGTTTGTTTGACTCAGGCCATCCTGCTTGGATAACTTGTCTCAACATTGAGAGTTGCTCATCTTGTGCTGTGGCGGTTTTGATTTCTGCCATTTTGCGATCACTCACTGGTGCACTGCTGATCACCGTATGGATTTGTAAATCCATGCCTTCACTTAAAGAGTTATCATTACACTCAATTGGCTTTCTGGATAGCGTGTCCGCGACCGGGATTTGTTTTCCAGGCTTGTGTGTAATGGTAATGTCGTACCTTTGTAGTTCCAGTATCATGCGCTGTAGGCGTGGCTGTGCAGCTGCCAAGGGTTTCCGCATGATTGACTACAGCGGTTTGTGGTCTGACTCGACAATTACCTGTTGTCCGTACAGATATTGATGAAAACGTCTGCATCCAAAGAGCACTGCGTACAGCTCTTTTTCAATTTGAGCGTAATTTTCTTCGGTCTCATTCAGTGTCTTGGATGCATATGCAACTGGTTTGTCTCCCTGAAGCAAAACTGCTCCTAAGCTGCATTTTGAAGCATCGACCTGTAGCTTCACCTCTTTCGTGTGGTCGAAGTATGTGAGCACTGGGCCGGGCTCCTGTGTTAGCAAGTCTGTCATTTGCTGGAATGCAACGTCTTGGTTTGAGTCCCACATGAACTCACTGTTCTCTTTCAGCAGTTGTCTGAGCGGGGCAACTGTCTCTGAAAGTCTGGGTGCAAACTTGGAGAGGTAGGTGACCATGCCCAGTATGGTCTCCAGCTCTGCTTTGCTGCGTGGGGGAGTCATTTCTTTAATTGCTTTGACCTTGTTGGGGTCGGGTTTGATGCCTTCTCTTGTCATTTTATGTCCAAAATAGCTCACCTCAGTTACGCAGATGATGCTTTTGTCTTTGTTGAGCTTCATTCCTTTCTCTCTGGTTCTCTCCAGCATGGCGCGCAGGTTGGCATCATGCTCCTCTTTGGTGAGGCCATACACCAGAATGTCATCCACTATGGCTGCGACACCCTGAAGCCCCTCGTAGGCCTCATCAACTCTCCTCTGGAACTCATCCTGTGCAGAAATGATTCCAAACGGGAGCCTGTTGAACCAATATCTGCCAAAGATGGTGTTGAACGTGGTCAGCATGGATGATTCCTGGCTGAGTTTTATTGTCAAGTATCCAAAACTAGCGTCTAGTCTTGGTGTGACATCATCTAGAGTGGGAAGTGGATAGTGGATAGCTTTGTTTAGGGATCTAAACACACCCTAAGCTTTCCTGTTTTAGGTTTTTCCACTGTCACTAGTGCATTTACCCACTCAGTCGGCTCTGTGACCTTTTGGGTGATGTCTGTTTTTTCCATTTCATCAAGCTCATCTTTGAGTCGGTTGCGCAGGGTATATGGGATGCGGCATGGTCGGCACACCACCGGTGTTGCTGAGGGTTTAAGGTGAAAGGTGCATTCTCCAGGGAATAGTCCAATGCCTTTAAATACGTCAGCAAACTCTTCTGTGATGCTGGTGTGTGTTTTTGGTTGTGCGTCAACCATGTGCACTAGCTTGATCATGTTTAAATCTAAACATGCACGTAGGCCCAATACAGGTGGAGCATTTTCTGCATACACTATGTCAAAATCTAACATGGCTGTTTTCTGCCTGTATCTGCATGCTAACTTGCAAGTTCCTTTTACCTCAAGTCTCTGTCCACCATATCCTGAGATATTGCTGTCTGATGGACCTAATGTGATACTTCCTAATATTTTGTGAAATATGTTTACTGGTATCACATTAGCCTGAGCACCTGTATCTATCTTGAGCTTTAGCTTGTGCCTTGCTTTCCCTATTCCCACCTCTGCAAATGCCTGTTCCCTTGCTGTATTTTCGTTTTTCTTTATAATAGTGTCAATGTACAGATCCACTGGTAGCTACCTGTTCCGTGCTTTCTGTAACAGTATGCACTTTCTTGGGCCTGTACTTTGTTGGCTGATACTGTGTTTTCATCCTACACATATTAGCAAAGTGGTTGGGCTTCTTGCACTTGTTACACTGACGTCCTTTCGCGGGACAATCCTCCATGCGACCGTGTTCTCTTCCGCATGCTCCATACTCCTTGCCGTGCGTGACACTGTTGCTGTCGTTGTCGCCAGTAGACTTCTGTCCGTATCTTTGTTCGGAACTAAACTAAACGGCCTTCTGCTAACTGCATGGACAGACTGGCTGGCTGTGTTAGCAGCGGGGAAACCCATTGTCTTTAGCTGCTGCTGTGATAGCTCGTGTGAGCGCGCAATGTCAATCGCTTTCTCGAGCGTTAGATCCAGACCATGACATAGTAGCTTCTCCCGGATTCTTGGAGAGTTTGTAGCGAAAACGATCCGGTCCCTAATCATCTCATCAGCGTTAGGGTAATTGCAATCCTTTACTAGCAGCTTTAGCTCAGTCACAAACTGGTCAAAACTTTCACAGTCCGTTTGTATCTTTTCATGGAATTTATATCGCGCGAAAATGGGGTTAGCTTTGGGCGTTACATATGCTTCAAACTTCCCATAGTACGTTTGGAGTACCTTTCTCTCATCTGCCGTGAGGGTCCATGTATTATATACATCTCTGCCTTTCTCGCCGATCCACAGGAGTAGATAACTGCACTTTTCTTCCTCCTCTTTAGCGCTTAGCGGGCCGGAGAACATTAGCTCCACATGTTGGCGAAACTTTCTCCACGCGTCGGGCAGGTTAGATGAATCCCAATCCATCCATGGCGTGGGGACGCCTGCGTTCTCCATCCTCCGTCGTCAGATTCGATGAGAAACAAGCTATTCTGACGCCATGTAGTATTTATGTGTGTCTACTGACATTTAATTGTCTAAGTAAAACACTCGGTACTCGTGTTACCATATAAGGCGCAGTCCGCGTCCATTTTTATTATATCAACTGAACTGTGACCTGGATGACATCATCAATCAGCGACACTTCCTTGAACCGGAAGTCAAGATACTACATGACTGGTTTCTCTCGAACACTGGAATTAATGTATTAGGCTCAACGTTTCAGGTTAAACTGAAATCATATAAGTCATCAAACCCGACACTCAGGAATGACTGAGTGCCGAGTTTCCAGACCAGTGCAACCTTCAAGGAGTCTGAGTCAGAGTAGCTGCTCATGTGTTCCAGCAGTAAACACACACCCATATGGACATGGACGCTCAGACAGAATGTACTCTGCTCGCATCACGATGTCCTGGGAGCATCTTGTTGACAGCACACAGTCTATAGATCCATATTCATAAAGTTTTATATGAAACATTAAAGATGAAACATCAAATCACGTTTTCGTGTCGGCCACATTTCACCAATCATGTATTATGACTTTGGAGAAATAGGTTCACAGTGACTAATAGCATCTCTTTCAATCTAAAACTGAACAAACCATCAACATTTTCAAACAAATTGTGTGACACGTTCATGTTGGTTGGAAAAGACGGCGAAAATAGGTAGCTGAGCTGAGACTAAATGAGACGGCCATCCGGTTTATTATCATCAGCTGTGATGCTACTTGTGTCCAGCAGATGGTGTTAAATATGCACTGCATGGGTGGGGTGTCCTGTGGCTGTTGGGTTGGTGTGATCTCGACCCTTAACGCTGTTCCTCCAAATTGCCTTTAAATGTACTTGTTCCCTTTCAATGTTTGTTTTCGGTTTCCAATGAAATGGCAAATATGATTCAGAGGCAGAAGAGGCGCAGCTTTATTGTTAGTTTAGTTGACCACCAGAGATAGTAAAATTATCAAGCACCAAGATTATGCCCTCAGAAATCTACTCATTCATCAATCAATAAATACAAATAAACAAAAATGATAAGCTGAATACAACGCGGGAGCAAAAGCAGATTCTGACTGATAGAAAGTGACTAGAGCTTTAGCACTCATGAATAGTATTACAGTATATGAAATAAGCTGCAGTGATTAATAGTTTACCTCCAAACAATCTACTGCCATCTAGACCTGATGTCCAACTGATTTAACAGCAAGGCTCGTGTCCATCCGGGTCCTTTAAATAAAAAAATAAAAAAATTTACAAAAAGTACACAGATACTTACAAGGGATGGGACGAGATTATATACAGTCAGGTCCATAAATATTTGGACATTGACACATTTTTCATTATTTTGGCTCTGTACACCACAACAATGGAGTTGAAATGAAAAAATCAAGATGTGCTTTAAGTGCAGACTTTTAGCTTTGAGGGTATTTACATCCAAATCAGGTGAACGGTGTAGGAACTACAACAAATGTATAAGTGGCCACCCAGTTTTTAAGGGACCAAAAGTAATTGGACAAATTAATATAATCATAAATCTAATTGTCACTTTTAATACTTTGTTGAAAATCCTTTGCAGTCAATGACAGCCTGAAGTCTGGATTCCATAGACATCACCAGACGCTGGGTTTCGTCCCTGGTGATGTTTTGCCAGGCCGTCTCAGCAAGTGAAATGCATGCTCAGTTGGATTCATGTCAGGTGATTGACTTGGCCATTGCAGAACATTCCACTTCTTTGCCTTAAAAAACTCCTTGGTGTGCACCTTATTTATTTTTCATTGACCTCATGCGGGCCAGACTGGGAGAGCTCGCGGGCCACATCTGGCCCGCGAGCGTAAGATGCCCAGGTCTGATTTAAACTATAATAGGATTCTGAGCATAACCTTCAGATGGCAATGTGATGTCGTCTCTCTTAGATTAAACTAGAAGTTCATTTTCAGCTAATGGAAAATAGGAGAATGTTGAAATCATTTTCCAAGACAACAAAAGATTTTCCAGGACATTTTACTTTTTCCATAAGTTTTCAATGACTGGAAAAGTTATTCCATGATTCAAAGCTAATATGGAGATGCAACTAATCAGAAGCAGCAATAGCAGAATAGTGACTACAAATCCGTACTTTACGTTCTCCAGCAACTCAGTACTGCTTTTACATAAAGGCAACATGGGACTGCAGGAAAGGTCAAAGAATAAATGGTTCAAATTGAAGCAGCAGAAGATGTATGCTGACTTTTAGTCCATACTAAAGTTTTTCTTTTTTTAAACGCTGGATCCTACATTTCCCATAATGCAACACAGGAGCATTCTTTCAAACTTTGTGTGCAACATTGGTGGAGTGTTCCTTACAGTGAGCAGACTGTTGAAGTGTGAGCAGAATGAAGGCAGAGAGACACCCGCTGACCTTTGAACTGAAACGCAAAAGAGGATTTTCCTCAGAAATCAATATGATGAGCAGATGAAGCTTCATGCTGCTTAACAGACATTCTGCAAACACAAACAGTCATTTTATTTTTCTTCACGAGTTCTGGGTATGCTTTCTTTCACAGCACCACACATCCTGTACAGAGCGGAAATGAGGAACGCCAGTTTCACAGTCCATGTATGCGTGTGCGTGTGTTTGAATTCACACAGTGACCTATCTATCTATCTATACATGCGTGTGTGTGTGCGCAAGCGCAAGTGTCCAAGTCCCTTTTAGGAGGTCCAGCGCCACCAAGTCACCTTCATTCGGTCCCAGACGGCGCCTAAAGAGTCGAAGGCGGGGCGCACGTCCAGGATGGAGAACTGGTAGTTCTCCTTGTTGATTTCGCCGTCGTAGTAGTCGATGACGTAGCGCACCTCCTTCCCACAGCGATCGATGATCCAGTCGTGGCGGTCGAAAGGCAGCTCGTAGCTAAAGATGAGGAGAGATGAATCCAATGAAATAAGGTGGTACTTGTACTTTACCCGTCGTGCTATTTATCAATCTAGATAGTTTTTGAATATCTGTCACTCTTGTTTTTGTCTGACAGGATGGAAGCTGCAACTATGTTTCTAGGCTACATCTTAAGTAGAATATACCAACTTCTCTACACTGACCTACGTCTAGTGATGCACTGTTTACAAAATGTCTCACAGCTTCCTCCCTTTTGTGTTTTACTAACAGGTGAAAATAACATGAGGTCCTCCTGGTCAAGCTGATGTCTGATTCCTACACGTCTGTGACCACCACTGGAGCACCGAGCACATGTGGGGTGCTTTTCCTTCTTCCCCCTTGTATTTTTGATCCATGTCATAAAATGGCTAGTTGATAACTTTAAAAGTAACTAAACCCCCAAACCAATGAAAACCAATGTTTAAGAAATCTACTTCTTGAAATTTTGGCAGTTTAGCGATTAGCATAAGCTAATTGAAAGGCTAACGGAAACTTGTGCTGTGATTGTATTGCTACACCTGGTTACAGAAAATAGTCCTTTAATAGACAGGAGGCAAAGTGTGAAGGAGCTCACCCCATCCAGTGGCGGACGCGAGCCCTGGGGGAGAACTCTTTGGCTTTACCACCGAACCTCTTCAAGGTCGGCCCACAAGGACATTCACTGCAACACAACACACGGTGATCATCAGATAACTGGCAATACTTTAATGTACAGGCAGACTTGTAAAATTATAATATTCAAACTCATACAAACGCACCCTGCATGCAGCGCCTCCCATTTGAGGATCTCCTGCCAGGCCTGCTCGTTGTTCGTGTTGTGGATTTTAATGATGTTGGTCATATCTTGAGCGCCAAGGTCGTCTTCACGCCAGCGCCACCTGCAGCACGAACAAGGCCGACTGTTAAAACAGATAGAACAACCAACCCAGTCTCCCTCTCCTCCCAGTTTAAGTGTGACGCTGTAATTATTAAAGCTATCAGTATATGCAGACTAAGCTTTCGGACATTGAGCCAATTAAAGAAAAAGAAAGAAACCTAACGCCCTAATCAGAGATACCAGTTACCGGCCTACTTTCAAGAGGAACATGTTAGAATCAGACCTGCAAACTCATGAGGGGTGAAAAAGGTGACACCAGCGGCGGGGGTGCAGTGACCGGCGAGTCAGTGTCGTACAGCATCACTATGATCATAATGGGTTTTATTTCTTCTTTTGTCAAAAGTTCAAAAGTTTGGGGTCACCCAGACAAAAACTGAAACAAATTTTCAGTTTCTTCGTAATTTCTCGCATGGAATAGCCTTCATTTCCAAGAACAAGAACAGACTGGTGAGTTTCACATGAAAGTTCTCTTTTTCTGGCCATTTTGAGAGTATAATCGAACCCACAAATGTGATGCTCCAGATACTCAACTAGCTCAAAGGAAGGCCAGTTTTATAGCTTCTCTCACCAGCATAACTGTTTTAAGCTGTGCTAACATAATTGCACAAGGGTTTTCTAATCATCCATTAGTCTTCTATGCGATTAGCAAACACAATGTACCATTAGAACACTGCCGTGATAGTTGCTGGAAATGGGCCTCTATACACCTATGTAGATATTTCATTAAAATAAACAGACGTTTCCACCTAGAATAGTAATTTACCACAATAACAATGTATAGTGTTGTGTGTGTATATATATATATATATATATATATATATATATATATATATACACATATATACATATATATATATATATATATACATATATATATACATACATATATACATACATATATACATACATATATATATATATATATATATATATATATATACACATATATATATACATATATATATATACACATATATATATATATACATATATATACATATATATATACACACACATACACACACACACACACATATATATATACACTAGTGCTGTCATATTAGCGCGTTATTAACGGAGTTAACGCAAACCAATTTTAACGCCGTCAATTTTATTAACGGCGTTAACGCATTTTAATTTATTTTATTTATTTTTTTCGCGAGCACCACGCTGGATGTAGCTCAACCGGAAGCAAAAAAATAGGCACGCCGTTTGGGCTTGGAAGCTAGGCTAACGTTACGGTTTGAAATGAATGAATGGTGAGCGCGATACGGCAAAATGAATGATATTCAGTGAACTGCGAACAGGTGCACGTGCCAGAAGGGAGCGTGAGATTCAGTGAACTGCGAACTGCGATTCAGTGAATTGCGAACAGGTGCGCGTGCCAGAAGGGAGCGCGAGTGAACACATTGAACACAGCAGGAGAGAACGCAACGTTAGCTAGCTAGCTAAAGCTCCGGTGGAAAATTATTAGCTCACGTTAGCTACAGCTTGATGAATTGAGTCATTGAACACAGCAGGAGAGAACGCAATGTTAGCCAGCTAGCTAAAGCTCCGGTGGAAAATTATTAGCTAACGCTACCGTTTTTGAGGAGGTAAATTTTGAGGTGAGGGGACTGACAAGGCAGAAGGTAAAGTGGTCCACCGTTCTATCAATAAGCAGACCTGCCAACCTGTACGCAATTTGCGTAGCGGATACGCATTTTGACGTCAAAGTACGCTAGTAAAAATTAGTCTAAAATAAATTTTAGACTAATTGACCAGCACACATTATATGCAATGCAATATAATGCATGACGAGTATTTAATGACTTATCAATATATAGGTTATATATCAAGGTTGGCAGGTCTGAATAAGGCTAAACTAGAAGTTAATACTAATACAAACATTATTTTTCCAGAATGAGTGTGTTAGGGGAGAAGGATGCAGTCATTGTTAAACAGCTGGATGCTGGATTGAAATGCAGCTGGAACTGGTCGTGGCTAAAACTGGAAGGCAAGGGCTCAATAAAAGGGCAAGAGGTGTCCTTTCATCTAGGAGATGTATTCTCCAAAATCAACAGGCAGGGATTCGCCAGATGCATTCTCTGCATCAAAGATATAAATTATGCTAACAAAGGCAGCCATGCTCTCCCTTACCACATTGTGCCTCATATACTGTAAATGTTAGACCCAGTGACAGGCTGGCATGAAATGCCTTGCATAATACTTAGTAAGGAGGCCATAATAATTTTTGACTCATGGCTGAAGTTAAGTTTCTCCAGCTCCCCCAGGTTGGCAAAAAAAGCATCTCAAAATGCATCAGATTGATGCTTTAAAATATAGAATATTTAAATTTTTCTTACGGGGGAGCATGCCCCCGGACCCTCCTAGAGGGGTAATATCCTTCTCACCCCTGACACACGGTACGGAAAGTATTCAGACCCCTTTACATTTTTCACTCTTTGTTTCATTGCAGCCATTTGCTAAAATCAAAAAAGTTCATTTTATTTCTCATTAATGTACACTCAGCCCCCATCTTAACAAAAAAACAGTAATTTAGAGATTTTTGCAAATTTATTAAAAAAGAAAAACTGAAATATCACATGGTCATAAGCTCAGTATTGAGTAGAAGCACCCTTTTGAACTAGTACAGCCATGAGTCTTCTTGGGAATGATGCAACAAGTTTTTCACACCTGGATCCTCTGCCATTCTTCCTTGCAGATCCTCTCCAGTTCCGTCAGGTTGGATGGTGAACGTTGGTGGACAGCCATTTTCAGGTCTCTCCAGAGATGCTCAATTGGGTTTAGGTCAGGGCTCTGGCTGGGCCAGTCAAGAATGGTCACAGAGTTGTTAGGAAGAATGGCAGAGGATCCCCAAATCCAGGTGTGAAAAACTTGTTACACACACACACACACACACACACACACACACACACACACACACACACACACAGTATTTTGTAGACTTAATACTTACAATACTGCTGTACTATACTGAATATTGTTTTGCTACTGTAGGGTTTTTAGAGTTTAGTTCGTCACATTTGGATCTACCTCCTCAAAAACGGTAGCGTTAGCTAATAATTTTCCACAGAAGCTTTAGCTAGCTGGCTAACGTTGCGTTCTCTCCTGCTGTGTTCAATGTGTTCACTCGCGCTCCCTTCTGGCACGCACACCTGTTCGCAGTTCACTGAATATAAATACCCCCCCAAAAAAAATTCTCATTGAATCTATACGATTCACGTAGGTCACCTATTTTGGTTTCAAAACGGCGAATTTCATGGAAAGGTGAGGGATTTTCATGTCTGCAATAGGAAGGGCTCTAGGCTCCATGACTGGGAGATAGAAACTAACTGCATGTAGTGAAAACGCTCTCTTTTCCGGCTGCTACGCGAGCGATTTGGACCTGTGCGTCCTGGAGTTCGCTGTGGAGCAAAAGAGCTCGATTGAAGCATAAGCTGTCAGTCTATCATTTTTTATTAAATATACTTTTATTATAACTTTTTTGGACTCTGGACCTTATTTCCCGCATCACCTCCCAGGATTTTTGGACATATCCTTCACTACTACTACACTTCACTTCATAATATTACACTTACATGCCATAATATGTATAATGTACAAGCCTTTTTATTTTATTTGACTATATTATGTCATACTGTTATACCACTTTACTTTGAGGAGACGTCACTGTTAGTCTAGAACACTGGAATAATCTTTCCACCAGGTAAACCTGAACATGCACACCTCTCTCTGTGTGACAGCGATTATAACCACATAACTATATAGATTATAATTAACTGGAGGATACTTTCTACACGTAGATCTTAAACCCTTAAATATAAACAGGAGCCCGGCCACCCTACGGAGGAAACTCATTTCGGCCACTTGTTTTTTAATTAAGATACAAGTTGGATAAAATCTCCATTGTCCTCTCCTTATATGTAGTCAGGTGTCGGTAGGTAGAACCGCCAGTGCCGCTGACTCGCCGCTCTCCTGGCTGACGCCACACGCTGCCACGGACTCGCCGCTGCCAGTAATCGCACTCGCTGTCTCTCCCAACAACGTTAGCTAACGTGTTAGCAAGCTGACTAGCTTGCCATTAAAAAACTGGTGGGAGGGAAATGAAGCCGCCTGTAGACATCTTAACGCTGATTGGCCAAGACTCAATACGTCACATCGAAGATGTTCTATTTGTGAAGATCACAACATCAGCTTTTTTCCGTGTCCCACTCCAATTTCAGAAACGCTGAGCGGCCAGTTAACCCCCCCCCCCCCTCCCAAAAAAAACGGGAAGGGGGAAGTACATAAACAGCAGCAGCAGTTGAATATGGCAGAAGCTATGGTGAATGCTCCAGATTTTAAAAGTATGCGATCAGAGGGACGCAGAAAAGAGAGTTATCGACTGTGAAAGGGCGCTCCTTGGGGCGAGGGACATGTGACGAGCTCACCTGCAGGTTTATGTCATAAGGCAATATTTGTGCAATTCAGAATCTAATCAAAACCATTATTAACTAGCCTCATTTCCAGCCTGGGGAAACAAAATGTCCCACTCTAGCTTAATCTTCAGGCTCCCAGCTTTCAGATGATATATACAACTTCTATGTGGGTCTCTCAGGGTTAAACAGTTTTAGGGGATGTTACGTGCTGCCCACGTGTCCGCTGATGAACCGGCATACTGACTGACCCTTTCCGGAGCATGGCGTTCCAGAACATCTGCTCAGATGGATAAACCCAGTTCTTCTCCATGTTGTGCCGAGGAATGGTGGACTCCTCTCTGGCCAGGGGGAGGGCGAAGGGCTGGTCTTGAGCTGGTACTTGGTTAGGAGGAGGCATCTGCACACATGGGCAGGAGAGACAGCTCAACAACACAACACACACCCATGTCATCTAGAGCTCATCTCTCCAAGAGGTTGCATCTTTTCTGCTTATTGTTTTGAGAACTGCAATGTCCATGTGGTTCTTTAGTCAAAAGACAGATCCATTTCCACTTTTTTTCCCCATTTCAGTTTGTTTTCATACTATCCCTCCCTTCTCCATCCACCCAGCACCCACTGCCTCTTTTCCTGCAGTTACCATGTTGGCTGGGTCGATGTCACTCTTCGTGCCTTCTGCAGCTTTCATGGGACACGCCACAAAGTCATAGGCCTGGTCCTGGTGAACTGGACCCGGTACCGCTTGGTGCATCGGACACTCCGGCGGGGGAGACGCTATAGGAAACAAGCGCACCTGATTGAGGTGTTGCGGGTACCAACCCTGGACAGTACAACCTTCAACAATGCAAATGTTAAAAAGATGCGACAGAGCGTAGTCAAGAAAAAGAAAATCGAAACAGTGCAGCGCAGTGGCACAAGCCATTGAAACAAATACTTGAACAAGCCAGCATGGACTTTAAGAGGCATACCTTTCACAGGCTGAGCTTGATGCATGGGGCACTCCGCAGGTGGGGACACTAAGAGAAGCAGATACAAGCAACATGTTAACACAATTTTACCAACTATTGCTAAAAAACTAAAACAGAACTAGTGTTAAGCACAAACAAAACAACTTGTGTAAGCACCTTTGACAGGCGGGGCTTCTTGGTGCATGGGGCAGCCCTGAGGAGGGGCGGCCATCATGCCCTCTGCCCAGACTGTGACAGGTGTGGACAAGGAGGCTCCCATCCTGCCCTGTCAGAAATTAAGAAAGAAGAAATGATCCTTTATTAATCCCCTTGGTGAAATTCTTCTCTGCATTTGACCCATCCTTGGTTAAGGAGCAGTGGGCTGCCCTGAGAGGCGCCCGGGGTTAAGTGTCTTGCTCAGGGACACTTCGACATGTGAACTATGGGGGGACTGGGGATCGAACCGGCTACCTTGTGGTTACTGGACGACACACACACACACACACACACACACACACACACACACACACACACACACACACACACACACACACACACAGAGAGAGCTAACTAGGGGTAGGCTAATCACAGGAGCAAGCGAACTAGATGTAGTCTGCAGCAAAAGCTGGCCTGGTTGCTTTAACATTGTCCCAATGTCAAGGACTAAGGGAAAAAAGAAACACCTAGTATGACACACCAACACTTCTGATTACCGTTGTACCTACAAGGTAATCTGGCTATACATAAAGCACCTCCCTGACGAACTATGGGAGCTGATTTCCGTCTTCATTCATCAGGCCAGTTATCGGAGCAAAGTTTTGTTGAAACCGGTTCGCACTGAAGGGAATAAGGGTACAATGCGTCATGACTAACGTTAAGTAGTTCAGTCGAAGGAATATTTTATGAAGTGAACTCCAATCGCCAGCTCACATAAAACATCCATGTTGACCGTCAGAAGGGCTGGCCAGCCTGACATTTGATCCTCCCGCAAGTTATCATTAATTAACCTCACGGTGAGCATTAGCATCAAAGCTAATGTGGTGGCGCTAGCTGACAGCTTGGTTCCAGACCCTCCATGCACCGTGAGCTACCTAGCAGCTATGCTAACGTTAGCCCTACATGTATTCTTGTATTACTCTACCGCTCTTTTAACCAAGCACGTTAACAACGCCTTCAGCTTCTTCTTCTTCTACTCTCGGTCTAACGGCGGGAGTGCAATAAGCGGAGAGAGACACCTACTGTACCTGGAAGAGGAGTCAGCAGAGAGGCGTCCTTGTGTCGATTTGCTATCCCAATGTCAACGAGCAGGACACGGCACTGTGGGTTATGAGTGCAGTACGTAAACAATACGTCATCACGCTGTTTTCGACCACACGGCGTACACATTCGGTAACATGCTGGCGATGTAACATGAGCTGTACCCGCGCAGTGGCGCTCCTCCTCATACGTCACGAGCCCATAGTTGTCCAGTATTGCGTTATGAGACTGTGGTGTTTCTGGTATTTTGTCCATCTGCTCTCACTTGTGGTTCTTCTTCTTCTTCTTTGAGGTTTATTGGCGGTTGGCAAACAACTGTTTGGTGCATTCTCACTTGTGGTTGTATCAAATGCAACCACATATAGGACATATGTCTAAATGTCCTGACTTTAGAATCGACTGATAGCAATGTTAGTGTCTGTAAAAAGGAAACATATCGTGGACATTTCATTAGGCTCTAGAGTAACAGATGATCAGGATATATATATATATATATATATATATATATATATATATATATATATATATATATATATATATATATATATATAGCTATGTTGCATGATGTGTTTAGTGTGCCTGTAGGTTACTGAAGATTGTTAAACACACCGCTCTACTATTCCTGGGGTTAAACCATAAAATCCACAAAAAGGTGTATAGCTTAATGATGCTATGAGGATATTATTGATATATTTGTCTGCACGTTAGTCAACATTATATTGAGTTAGTTGAAGAGCTAATTATCGTCTGTCGTCCCTGGGCAGGTTATCAATTTAGTGGCGTATTATCAGCACAATGCTACAGAGAACAATATAGTTCGTTACAATAGAATATAGTTCGTTACAATAGAATAAAACACATAAATACACTACGAAGGAAGCACATACATGTGGGAACAAAATATGAAACACTCCTTTACACCAGCCCTAATAGACCCACAATGGTTATTTGACTAGGTTCTACCTGTTGATATCATGAAGTCATAATTATACTACTACTTTATATTATGTCACTGAGAGTTGTAAAACGCGATTAATCCTGTGGTGGCGGTGGTTATCCACTCGAGGGCGCCAAAACACCGTCTTAAGTTTAGCTTTTGGCATGGAATTACAATAGTTTAAGAAAAGATAAGATAAGCCTTATCATTATATAACAATCGCAATGTTGTGTTACTGTTCATAATAATATGATTGTGTACTTTTGTATTTTGATGCTCTGGCCACATTGTCTTTTCTTCTTTTTGTATTGCTATGCCAATAAAACCATATTGAATTGCATTGAATATTAGTCTGGCTCTAAAGTATTACAGCAGCAAAGGTGATGATCAATGAAAAACTAAACAAGTATTGTCAGTTTGAGTTTCCTGTGAAGCAGCCAGTCACTGAAGGAGCTGCATGGGGCTGCCAGAGTGTCCTGCATGGGTCCCCATCAGGGATGAGAGTTTAGCCACCATTCTCTTTTGTCCCCAGTGGGACCCAGCAGACCACTTCTCAGAATAGGGCTGAGGAGGTCTCAAATAAAGGTCCTCAGGAGGTCTCCCTGCCCTCCAAATCCTGAAGACCCGAGTCTCCGGGGCAGATAGAGTCTACTCTGTCCCTTTTTTAAAAGTGCATTCATGCTGTCTGTCCAGTCCATTCTATTGTTCAGGGGAACACCCAGGCACTTGTAAGGTTTCACCATCTAAATGTCCATTCCCCTGGATGTTCACTGCTACAGTAGGAGAGAGTTTGTACCTATGGTGGCCACGCTCTTTTCCTATATATTCCAACATAGCCTAGTTTTAAAAACGTAGAAAGGAAGAAGGGGATTTTAATGAGAGAAATTTGACAGTTGTAAGTCCCACAAATATCGGTGTAAGTGACTGCTCTAATTCTCTGGTGCGGTGACCTCTGACCTTGAAATCCCTCAATCTTGGTCCAGTAGTCAAATCCTCTTGAATTAAATGTATTCTAACTGCTACTGGAACAGTTACAATAATTATAATAATCTACTATCATTATTTACCTCTGCATTCATGGCCATAAGGTGGAACTGCTCATTTTATATGCAGGTTTGTTGACATTATTTCATGAAAAGCTGGTTAGATTTGATTTGTATAAAATTTTGCTCAACTTATTTGATCATCTATTGTCATTCCATGTGCTTCTTTTTCTTTCTTTTGTTGTTGTTAGTGCCCTCCAGGAAACTTAGAAATACATTGATATAACAAAAGCATTATTAATTTTTTTTTTCTCACTAGATGAGACCATTAAAAGGTTAAAGGTCCATAATTGGATGTTGCTCTATAGTAATGCCAAACTAATGTACAATGAATCAATCAGGTGACCACAACTGATCAACACATTCCATGAGTTTTACTCCAGAGTTTACCACCTTGTTGATTGTTCGTTTTTCTATTTTTATGAGAATTTTCCACAAAGTTTAAAATGCTTGCAATCCTTAGCTCTATTGTGCTTTTGTACCTTTGTGATTGAGAATACCCACACTGACAACAGGCTTGACATTGAGACATCACTTAGACGCCAATGGATATTGCTTTGGGTTTGGCTCTCTTAGTTGTTTGTACGTAATTATTCTGAGTTCTTGGTGCGCCTGGAGTGAAACTGCAACCACAGCAACAGTCGCCTCCAAGTGTTTGGGTGGAAAGTGGTACGGCTGTTTGTTGCAGAGTTCTAATATTCAAGATAAATTGTATCTGAACCCTTTGTCATGCCACCAAACAACAGTTAAAGTTTTCATCGTGCCTTGGCTTTTTTCAATCGTTAAGGCCTGAAAACATTTCAATCACAGGCAAATCCCTGAAAACTGCCCAGGCTGCAATTCATTAAAGTATGTGAAACGTAATGCCAGTCTCACTGATTAAAACCTGGCTTTTTACACAGGTCGCTTCATTCATGTTGAACATACTGAGGCGGAAGAGTTTCCTAATTGCTTCCGGAACCGCTGCACTGTCTTGCCGCATGTGTCTTGTATATACAAGACACATGCGGCAAGACAGTGCCAGGAATTAAACTATCATCTCATGTTGCCACATTGCCTCAGAGATCTGAAGGAAATCCACTAAATGTGTGTGTCCGGGGGTTGTAAAAGTCGAGGTGCAGCCCATTAAATCTATTTGTGAATGTATATTCTCATGATTCCATGCCTGATTGTAAATTCCCCACAGCTGTGATACATATTGCTGTGTTGTTATTGTAGTCAAAGTTTTTTTATAATTACCCCTGAACTCACACTACTGTGTTCACTCACACATACAGCTGCCATCTGCTTATGGGGCGCTCCATATGCTTTCATTCAGTTGAAGCATTGTTCACGGGTTTTTAGACCAGTGCAACCCAAAGGAACATATATGCACCTGTTACAGAACAATTTAAAGCATGAATGTGTCAACTATACACACCGTGTTGACTTAGTCTTTTTAGTCTTCACCTGGGACTTACCTGTGTTGACTTAAGACTTGTTGGTCTTCACCTGGGACTTACCTGTGTTGACTTAAGACTTACCAGAGTTAACTTGGGACGTCTTGGTCTTCACCTGGCCTCATTTTGGCCTGCATCGCAGGCTTTGTTTCCGTATGGCTTTGCACCCCTGATTAATTCCAGTAAATCCCCAACTGGGCCTGAACTGTTGATGAATGTGTTATTTTTTAGCTTGTTTTTTTTTTTAGATGTTCCCTTTCCTCAGTTTGACTTTTCATCTGTTTTTTGTTAACCCCCACACTGGCTATAATCAGACATGCAGGAACAAGCTTGTATGTTTCTCCTGGAGAAACTCAACTGGAGTCTGTATTTACACAGGCTGGCCCTTTCGAAAATTTGTATTGGCCTGCATTATATGTCAAATGTTTGGCAGAGTGAATGCCAGAAAGGCAAACCATACATAAGCTTACTTGCATGGGTAGCACGTCCAAATAGAAGTAACTGAGAGTCAAATGGGCCAACAGGATTGAGGCAAGGAAAAAGGTACCATGCAGGTATAGAACTGTTCTGTCCTATAACTCCCATTATACTTAAACATGCTTCGTCTGTTCTAAGGTGACATTACTTTGTCAGTCACCACTTTACATTGTATGTAGTCACATTTACTACCAGGAACTTTCATTTTGTATTGACTTTGGCGTTCCTTATGGATAAAGGTGGTAGTGTTTCGGGGCACCAAATTCCCATCAGAAAACCTCTGATTTTTACAGCAGAAGGGGTCTGACAGTCTGCCCTGTGCAGTCTTGGTTCTGGTTTTCCTGAGCCTCCTTTCTGTCCCGCAGGTCCAGTAACACGTCCTGGGTCTCCAGCAGCGTGATGTCAGTGTTGGAGCCCAGCGGGGACCGCAGGAGCAGCGAGGAGAAGCTCTGCTCCTACCCACTATAAGGCTGCCCTGAAGTAACCTTTGGTGTTATTTATTTGCATAATAAGGACGTCTAGCATCCTGATGAAAAAAAGTTACCTGAGTAAACCTTTATCATTGTGAATATATCACATAATTTAGTCCTGGCTCTCGGCTTCTTATAGATATATTGCCTGGTGCCCAGAAACTAATCTAATACATAACCGGCACCCGGTTAAACTGAACCAGCCATCGCCATATTTCTTTTCAATCTTGTCCCACCTAGCAGCAGTAACTGAGGGGGATTGAGGAGCGGGTGAGCAGGAGGATGTAGGAGCGACTGGGACCTGTGGGGAAGGCTGAGGGCATCTGGTAGATGGATGGAGACCATCTTCAGAAGTGCATGACAAGGAAAGAGGGGCAGACTGACAGATGTGACATTAGTAAAGATACACTGTAACAATATATTTTTGCGTTGATGGGTACAACCAGAATGCACCATCAGAAACAAATAAATGTCAGAAACAACAACAAAGGACAACACAAAGCAGATTGACGAAACACAAAGACGAGCCTCCTTGCTGGGGAGGCCTTGCAGCTGCCCGTTACCTCAGCCTCAGAGAAGCAGCTGTTTGAGAGTGGACAGCTTGTCACGATCAGTGACAGATGATGAGAGGGGAGGAGGGCTAGAAGGACACTTCCTGTCACTGCCCATATCACTTTCCGAGTTGGAGTTGATTTCCAGCTGTTACTTGATTATTTATTGAACGCCAATACAACGTGGTCCTGTCCTCTTTACTGATTCTAGCTGATCCTCCATTTCTGTTATAGTTTATCAAAGTTTGAGGATCTTATTTGCAAAAGATGACTGTTGAAATGCGGTTGCTTCATCGTTAAATCCAGTGAACTGGGCTGAATGGTGAATTACACAACATTATGTTTACGTGGCCATCTGATGTGACTGAAAACTTCCTATTCATGTTGACTGCATGCATTTGATTTACTGCTAGTCCTAGTCACACCTCCATTTAATAATCCACTAGAAGAAAAGTCATATGGAAATATCAAAGCACAGTTTTCTATTGAAATACAAATGGAGCTCTGAATAGGTTTCACTGGAAAAAGACACGTTAAATGTTGACAAAAATCTCTCTGCTCATCCAAACTCTGCATCCCTCCCACTAGCCTCCACTGGAACAAACAAAAAAAACATTTGTTTAAATCAAGAATCTGGATTATTTCAGGGGTAAACCGGGCTGGCAAGGGCTTCACACCACAAACTTGAGTGTTTATTCAAAATGGGATTTTTTTCTCCTGTGGTTTGGATCATCCCAGTTTTAGCTGGAAATTACAGTTTCTGTGCTGTCCGTGGAGGGCAGGCCTGAGGACCAGGGTTTGGCTGCGGAGGAATGGTGCAGCATCACAGAAACTGTTGCAATGCAATGACAATATGGGCACAGCTGTTCACCATAATTATCGTGGATTTGAGGGAAAACTAAAACTAAAAAGTAGACGCCCACAAACCAAGAGAAGAATAGAAGACGTTAGGACAATCTCGGAACCCAACCCGCTATTTGTTTGATGACAATTTAGCCTCTGGGTGAAGCCAACGGATATCCAGATAACCAGTGGTTTAATTACCACCAGCTGGTGGCAATTTCTTTTGGTAGGGCCATCTAATCAATTTCAGCAAACATCCTCATATGATTCAATGTAAAAAAAGGTATCACGCATTGCTACTTTGCAGTTAAATATTTAACATTTATTCCAACACTTTGACATAATAGGGACATCTTAGTCATACAATTCAGTATATATATATATATATATATATATATATATATATATATATATATATATATATATATGTGTCATGTCGCATACCGCTCCGAAAGATAGTCCTGCACTTGATTGATGATTTCAAATGTATTGATAAATTCCCAAAACCAACGTAAGAGCTGTCTACAAAGGTACAAAAACGATAATTATGTTTGCTTGAACTTGGTTGCATTAATAGCACACACCCACACACACAGAGCCAACACTCATGCTAATTTCCTTAAAACATACACAGTTATTACATTTATTACAACTTTAACTAACCTTGTGCCTCTTCCGTGGAGTGCTAATACCGTTACTGTTTCTAATTTGTATACAAAAATTACCATATTTTCCGTAGCTTTTAAAATTCAATCTGCGCACATTGCAACTTCCTTTTTAACTTCGCGAGACGTCTTCAAAATAAAAGCAATTCATCTTAAAACAGGAAACGAGATAAATGTAGCTTAACGCAGGTAAAACACATGTAACAAAAACAACAACATTGATTGACAAACAGTTTCTAAAGCCAGAACACAAATTGGGTTACTTATATATCATATACCGACAGCATGCCGTCCAACAGCTCGTTTTGTGCTGTCTTTGACGTGCCTTTAAAAATGCTGGCTGTTTTGTGCTGCGTTCACACCAAACGCGACACGATTTATTCGCGCGACCAGATTACATGCAAAGTCAATGCACAGACGCGGCAGTTGCAAAGGCGTGAAATTTCCGCCGGGCAGCGCGACTGACGCGTTTGAGGCGGCGCGAACAGAATCAGCGTTGACAATCAGCGTTGAGAAGCTCCGCCTGTCACAACAAGTATAAAGCAGAACTAGTGGTTATTTCCATGGTGGATGGCGGAAGCGGTATCCGCTTTACGGAGATAAGCCAGACGCAGTTCCTGGAGGAGTCGGTGAAATTCACCGAGCTGTGTGCGGCTACGGATGGTGTTATGAACCCAAACACGAGGGCACAACAAGTATAACGCAGAAATAATGGTTATTTATTCCATGGTCGATAGCGGAAATGAAAGTTCCTTTCACGGAGAGAAGCGACGGCGATAAGCCAAGCCCCCTTTGTCGCGGCGCGATTTCGCATTTGGTGTGAACACCCTTTTTTCACTCGCGCGAGTAAACTGAAGCGGTAAGCGCGACACGAAAAATCATGTTGCGTTTGGTGTGAACGCAGCATTAGGGGCCGTTCACACCAGGCGTGACTCAAAAACGCGTCGCTACCAAAACCATTGTTTTCCTATGGTGTCTTTCAGGCGCGCCTTTTAATGCTGCGCGTCGCGTTTTTCTAGCGTTTTTTCCTTGCGGAGTCGCACAGCTCATCAATGTCAGTGTGTATCGCCTGGTTGCGCACGCAGGCCCGCTCCACAGGCGCACCGGGCTGTTTTGCCTGGCGAGTTTTTGCCAAGGCGTTTTAGAGGCGACTGCGCTTTTTGCGTCTGGTGTGAACGGGCCCTTACGGCGCTCCGGCAGCACTACAAGGAGTCAGTCTCATCATGCAAGGCCAACTCACAAGCCCCACAAAACTTCACACAATCAATTATTTTGAATAAAATGTGCCCGTTTTTATCCACCTCATTGTGTTTCTTCACCGCAGTCCTGTGTCCGTCGTCCAGCTGGATAGCGATGTTCACTTAGCTTGATATGCAGTGGCGGCTGGTGGATTCTTTTTTGGGTGGGGCCAGCCAATCAATTTCAGCAAACATCCCTGCACATTACTACTTTGCAGTTAAATATTTAACATTTATTCCAACACTGACAAAATAAGGACATATTATTCATACAATTCAGTATATTAATATATACAGTATATATATATATATATATATATATATATATATATATATTTATATATATATATATATATATATATATATATATATATATATATATATATATATATATATATATATATATATATATATATATATATAGTCTAATAGAACAAGTTTATATTTTAAGATGCCCCATATGAACCTTGTTTGTTGGGGAAACACCAATCAGTGTGGTGAGGAAACGGATTATTTGTAAAGGAATTTTGCTCTTCTGTCCTTCTGAGTAGCAAACCACTCAATGACCTTCTTGTTGAAGTCGGGCATGTCCCTGACAAGTTTCTTCTCCATGGAGAGCATAGCCAGAGCATTAAGGCCATCCAGTGTCATGGTGTTTCTCAGGAAGGTCTGGATCCTCTTCAAAGTACAGAAACACCTCTGGATTCAGCTGTTGTCATGGTGATGAGGATCCTGAGAAGAGTGACAGTCTCTGTGAAGGACAACCGCTCCTTGGCTTGTATCAGGATGGTATCGCATACCTGTAAAAGATAAATCAACTTAAATTTGCAATAAAGATATTTTGATGAAAGTGATTCTGATTGAACACATGCTTATGTCCAAGTCAAGTATGTCAAAAATACAATGTAAAATCTTACAAATAACTTTAGATGATGGTAAATTATAACTACATCATCCAAATGTATCAGACGGTCAGTTACCAGCTTGTCTTCCCTTTTCAGAAAACAGTCGACTATGTTATTGAATAGTTGCCAACTTGCCATCTTCAAAAACAACTAGGCCACTTCTAGAAATTGACTTGGTGGACACCTGAATAAGCATGTTATTAACTACCCGCATTTTTATTGAAATCTGATCTTCCATCCATCCATCCATTTTCGGCCACTTATCCGGGGTCGGGTCGCGGTGGCAGCAGGTTCAGCAGACCGACCCAGGCTTCCCTCTCACCCGCAACACTTTCCAGCTCATCCTGGGGGATCCCGAGGCGTTCCAAGGCCAGCCGGGAGATATAATCCCTCCAGCGTGTCCTCGGTCTTCCCCGGGGTCTCCTACCAGTTGGACGTGCCTGGAAAACCTCTAATGGGAGGCGTCCAGGAGGCATCCTGACTAGATGCCCGAACCACCTCAGCTGACTCCTTTCGACACGAAGGAGCAGCGACTCGACTCCAAGCTCCCTCCTGATTTCCGAGCTCCTTACCCTATCTCTAAGGCTGAGCCCGGCCACCCTACGGAGGAAGCTAATTTCGGCCGCTTGTATCCAAGACCTCGTTCTTTCGGTCATGACCCAGAGTTCGTGACCATAGGTGAGGGTTGGAACGTAGACCGACCAGTAAATGGAGAGCTTCGCCTTCCGGCTCAGCTCCCTCTTCACCAAGACGGACCGGTACAGCGCCTGTTTTACTGCTGCAGCCGCACCGATCCGCCTATCGATTTCACGCTCCACCTTACCCTCACTCGTGAACAAGACCCCGAGGTACTTGAACTCCTTCGCTTGGGGTAGGCAGTTTGTCCCCACCTGGAGGGAGCAGTCCACCGGTTTCCGGCGGAGCACCATCGCCTCAGATTTGGAGGTGCTAACTCTCATCCCTGCCGCTTCACACTCGGCTGCAAAACGCCCCAGTGAATGCTGGAGGTCACGGTCCAAGGAGGAAAACAGGATCACATCATCTGCGAACAGCAGAGATGCAATCCCGAGACTCCCGAACCGGATCTTCTCCGCCCCCTGGCTGCGCCTAGATATAGACAGGACCGGTGATAAAGGGCAGCCCTGGCGGAGACCAACACCCACTGGGAACGTGTCTGATTTACTACCAAGGATACGAACACAGCTCCTACTGCAGGCGTACAGAGACCGGATGGCCCGTGCCAACGGGTCCGGCACCCCATACTCCCGCAGCACCCCCCACAAAACCCCCCGAGGGACCCGGTCGAAAGCCTTCTCCAAGTCTACAAAGCACATGTAGACTGGTTGGGCGAACTCCCAGGACCCCTCCAGTAGTCTTGCGAGGGTAAAGAGCTGGTCCACTGTTCCACGGCCGGGACGGAATCCACACTGTTAGTCTTGAATCTGAGGTTCGACAAGCGGTCGGAGCCTCCTTTCGGCATAAGCTTTTCCCGGGAGGCTGAGCGATGTGATACCACGATAGTTCGAGCACACTCTCCGGTCCCCCTTCTTGAAGATGGGAACCACCACCCCGGTCTGCCAGTCCATGGGTACTGTTCCCGACCCCCATGCGACACTGCAAAGGCGTGTCAGCCAAGACAGCCCAACAATGTCCAGCGCCTTCAGCATCTCAGGGCGGATCTCATCCACCCCCGGCGCCTTGCCACCAAGGAGCTTTTTGACTACCTTAGTGACCTCTGTCAGGGATATGGGTGCAACCACCCCAAGGACTTCAGGCGCTGCCCCCTCTCCAGGGGACATGTTGGCCGGGTTTAGGAGTTCCTCAAAGTGCTCTTTCCACCGCCCGACAATGTCCACAGTCCGGGTCAGCAGTTCCCCCCCCACGCTGAGAACAGCCTCCTTGAGGCCAACCGAAAGTCCTTCTCCATGGCCTCCCCGAACTCCTCCCATGCCCGAGTTTTAGCATCCGCGACAACCACAGTTGCAGCCCTTCTGGCCTGCCGGTACCCGTCAGCTGCTTCAGGAGACCCCTGGGCCAACCAGGCCCGAAAGGCCTCCTTCTTCAGCTTGACGGCTTCCCTCACCCCCGGTGTCCACCACCGAGTTCTCAGGTTGCCGCCACGACAGGCACTGATGACCTTCTGACCACAGCTCCTGGTGGCCGCATCCACAATAGAGGCTTTGAACATGGTCCACGCGGATTCCATGTCCCCAGCTCATAGCTCATAGGTAGACAAGCTACAAGCTACACAGCCCATGAGACGTTCACTGACCTTCTGAACCCAGTAATTACAATAAACAGTAATCTTATCTCGAACAACTTCTTCCTGTAAACACAATAACACTTTAAACATAACAGGTTAACATTACATGTCACTCAGTCCGTTACAATATAGTTATTTACCTGCTTTTTTTAATGCTGTCTGTGAACCTCTGGACCAGTCCTTTAATGAAGACAGGGTCGATGTTCCTCTTCGGCAGCTGGTTGAATAGCATGTCCACATTTGGCATGATCTTGCTCTGTCTGTAACTAAACAACCGTTTTCTCTTTGTGTAGCAGTGCTAGCGGGCTAACGTTAGCCCGCTAGCTAAGGAAATATCCGTCCTCGTCCACTTACAATCAGCGTTCTTTTCTTCCTCCAGAATGTAATCCCTTATAACCGACAGCAGCATGCAGTCCAAGTCTTGGAGGAGAGATTTGATCTAGTTAGGCTTGAGTCTTCTTAGCGCTCGTGTTGGGATGTTTCATTGTCATGACGTTAAAATGGTGCTGAGAGACAGGCAGACGAGAATACAAGCGAAGAGAACGAGAACATGCGAGATGAGAACGAGAGACTAGCTGTGAACGCGCACCCGGGGCCCTTCCTTCTTAGGGCGCGGATTGGATAAATGTTATGTCCATCATTTATATCTTTAATCAGTGATTGGCTAAACTGCGTATTAGACCCGACTTTCTTGGCAAATGCTTCGGGGCCCCGGCATGTGCACGAGCATTAGAGACCAGCAGAAAAGTGCATAAGCAGCTCAGAGCAGAGAGGACGAGCAGGAAAAGCAGATATTTTGAGCAGATATCCTATTTTACAAATATTAGTGGGTAAATTCCATAGCTGAAAAACACAAATATTGAGAATTTTTATTATTTTTTTATATTTTTATATTTCTTTATAATTAATAAAATTATAAATAATGGGGTTTTTTTGGGTTTTTTTGTGTGGCTCAAGGTGGGTGGGGCCAGGCCCCGCGGCCCTCTATTGGCCGGCCGCCACTAGCTTAACGGATTTATCCATGTGTGTCCTGGTGTTCTCATGTTTTCTTAATTTTTCTTAATGTCCCTTACTCCCGTATCTGTCCATGCTGTGGGCCACACAATCTTATTAAAATTGATATGGCAAACTTGTTAGTAGGTAATTATTCTCTGTAGGTTTTCCATGAGTGACTCATTACAATTTGCCGTTTGATCATGAATGTATAGTCAATGTTTATGTGGTGCTCCACTGCCTCCAACTGGAACCAAAAACAATATTAATGCAGCTTTAAGCTCAACATAAACCATAGACAAACAGACTATAACAGTTACTTTTTATATTGTATGTCTACTTCCATATGATCGACTACAACCACAGATGATGTATTTTTAGAAAATTTGTGGCAGCCCTCAGCCTACTACACTGGTTCAGCTTTACCATATCAGATGACATCAGCAGTCTGCCTGTTAGAATTATCCAGTGTAGCAAATAGTACATCTTGCCACAGAGTTGCCACCCTCTGTTTGAAAAAAATCTATAAAAAGACACTGTTGAGGCCACAATTACCAGTTATGCTCTGGATGTGGCTATATCTACACTGCTACTGCATACATATGGTGGACACAGCTGGACTAAGACATGTGTCTTGGTGGAAAACAATCTAACTTAATAGTGCAGTGTGTAGATTGCGGATGGTACAAGATAAATGCCTGTTGTATGTCTTGCTTCTGGAATGGTTGCCTAATTTAGGAGATGACTTTCACGATCACTTTTTAACTGCAATAAAGCTTCTGTGTGTAGTGCGCTGCAGTGGCTTTATCTGAGCCTGTTTGATGAAACCAGCTGACTGCTGCTACGGCTGGACACGAGGTTGATGAGAGTGTCGAAATTAACAGAGAAGTAGCAGGCCGTAAAACCCACAAATTGAGCTGAAAGATGCTCTAAATCTTGAGACCTGCAGAGTTGGTTATGATTCTGTGAATTTGACATTACAAGTGATGCCTTTTAGGTGACCCATTGGCTGGAGACATGCCATGTGCCAGCCTGCTTCAAGGCCTCCACCATCATCCCCGTCCCCAAGAAACCCAGGATCACAGGACTCAATGACTACAGGCCCGTCGCCCTGACCTCTGTGGTCATGAAGTCTTTTGAGCGCCTGGTCTTGTCACACCTCAAAACCCTGACTGACCCACTCCTGGACCCCCTGCAGTTCGCCTATAGGGCCAACAGGTCTGTAGACGATGCTGTCAACATGGCCCTCCACTACATCCTCCAGCATCTGGACTCCCCAGGAACCTACGCCAGGATCCTGTTCGTGGACTTCAGCTCTGCCTTTAACACCATCATCCTGTCTCTGCTGCATGACAAGCTCTCCCAGCTGCACGTGCCCGACTCCACCTGCAGGTGGATCACAGACTTCCTGACTGACAGGAAGCAGCACGTGAGGCTGGGGAAACACGTCTCAGGCTCCCGGTCCACCAGCACCGGTTCCCCCCAAGGCTGCGTTCTTTCCCCTCTGCTCTTCTCGCTGTACACTAACAGCTGCACCTCCAGTCACCAGTCCGTCAAGCTCCTGAAGTTCGCGGATGACACCACCCTCATTGGACTCATCTCTGGTGGGGACGAGTCCGCCTACAGGTGGGAGACTGACCACCTGGAGACCTGGTGCAGCCAGAACAACCTGGAGCTCAACGCTCTGAAGACAGTGGAGATGGTTGTGGACTTCAGGAAGAACGCAGCCCCACCCGCCCCTCTCATCCTGTGTGACTCCCCCGTCGACGCTGTGGAGTCCTTCCGCTTCCTGGGCTCCATCATTTCCCAGGACCTCAAGTGGGAGCTGAACATCAGCTCCATCGCCAAGAAGGCCCAGCAGAGGATGTTCTTCCTGAGGCAGCTGAAGAAATTCAACCTGCCGAAGAAAATGATGGTGCACTTCTACACTGCCATCGTTGAGTCCATCCTCTGCTCCTCCATCACCGTCTGGCACACCGCAGCCACTGCCAAGGACAAGGCCAGGCTGCAGCGCATCATCCGCTCTGCTGAGAGGGTGATTGGCTGTAATCTGCCATCCCTCCAAGACTTGTTCGCCTCCAGGACTCTGAGGCGAGCTAGGAAGATTGCAGCTGACCCCTCTCACCCTGGACATAACCTGTTCGAGTCCCTCCCCTCTGGCAGGAGGCTGAGGTCCATCAGGACCAACACCTCACGCTTTAGTTTACTAAGTGTAGACTGGCTACTTGAATTCATGCAGTCGCAGGCGGGGTCTCTCACCCCCAACTCTATTCTCCTGTCTCAAATTGCTAATCTGAGTGTAAACAATGACCATATCATACTTCATATGGAAGTAGACATACAATATAAAAAGTAACTGTTATAGTCTGTTTGTCTATGGTTTATGTTGAGCTTAAAGCTGCATTAATATTGTTTTTGGTTCCAGTTGGAGGCAGTGGAGCACCACATAAACATTGACTATACATTCATGATCAAACGGCAAATTGTAATGAGTCACTCATGGAAAACCCACAGAGAATAATTACCTGCTAACAAGTTTGCCATATCAATTTTAATAAGATTTTGTGCTGCTCTAAATTTTGGGGTAATTGCATGGATTAGCTAAACACTTTGAATTAGCAGGCTGGTATTCTAACCTTGGAGTCATCTAATGCTGTGACTCTGTATATCATGGAAGCTAAGGTCTGTCTGAGTGGAGGAGCAACAATTATATACGCAAACATGCATGGAATCAGATTAAAATGTCCCATCGGAACAAGTATGGGTATAGACAACGAGTGGAGGATTGATTAGTGACCATCAATGATGGCGGATGTAAGTGTGTGCACGCAGTTTGGTTACGGAGGTGATTGACAGGTAGCTAACACAGAGTTGTCCGGTCTGGGAGTTGCCCGTGTTTTAGTCTTACAACTTAAACCCTTTCACAGTGAGTTTTCAGTTCATCAAAGTTCATTGTAACGTTTTGGTCGGCTTAAAATGTTGTTGTTCAGCATTTGGTTGCACTTAGCTCCACCATCTAACTCAGAGGTTTGACCCAGAGGTTTGACTCAGAGGTTTGACCCAATTGAGTTTTAAAATGGGCGCTACAAACACAAGCGGTTCTGATCAGTTCAGTTGTAGTCAACTTCTTTATTAGCTTGCACCCATATAGGTGCTTCGGTTTAACGAGTGACCGTGTTAACTGGTGACTCTCAGCAGCATGCATCTGTAGTTACTTAACACCTTCTTAGCCCCAGCCAATTTAAAGGCGAAAATTGCGAATGGTTTGCATTCAACTAAACTGAATATCTCCTAAACCCCAAGGTCTATTAGAATAACTTAAAGCTATAATATACAGAAAACCCTTGTGAATATAGATAATAAGTTAATATATGTGTTAGTGGTATATTAGTTTTACACAGAAAAGGAAAACATAAAAAAATAAACAAAAAATAAATAAAGGTTATTTTCTTATATCGTAACTATAATAATGAATGTTTTTTTTTCTTCCAATATATAACATAGCTCTATATGTTAGAAATATATGTGCGAAGTTTGGATTTGATTGAGTGATGTTAAGTATTTTTAATAATTATTTTAGTTCAGGATTTTCGAGCGTCTAACTCGGCCAACACTGAAAGTTCCCACTCCCTACCTGGTCCCTGAACAATCCTCGCTTCACTCTGGCTGTATGCAGCAGGCTCAGAGGAAGCTAGAGGATCCAAACAAAGCCTGATCAATCTTATTTCAGCCATAAGTAAGTCCATTTTTCTTTTTTTTTGGCAGGACATAAATGACAATGTTGTACGTAGCGTGGCGAAGGTTGGTTTCCCAGCGGATTTGGAGTTATTGGTGGATTCCAAAACTGTATGGTAATCCTGTCTAGCTTCATGTTATCAATATGAAATGGCATATTTTCACAACTCGGGGTGCTTTCCCAAGTGCTTTCCCGAGTCATACTTATGGTTTATGTTCATATTTATTGTGGAATAATGTCATAAACATGAAACATTGACTTATATTGATTTGTAAGGCCAGGATGTGTCGTGTTTTTTTGCTGTATGACACCAGAGACCCTATTTGGACTGGTTGGGCTTGGAAGATCGACGAAGAGGTTCGACGGTCACACGTTAACGGTCACACGTTATTCTAATACACCTGTTGCAGATAATTCGAGGTCCGCTGTTAAAAACGACTAATATTTTGATGCTGGTAACTGCTTTAATTCAGTGTTTAAATATCTCCTATTATAAAATGTTCAGGAGTTGTATTTTAATTTTCTAGTCAAACATGTTTGCATGCTGAAAAACACATAACATTTTTAATGCAGACTTTTACTTCTAACAGAGTATTTCTACAGTGTGGTATTAGTACTGAATACTTCCTCCACTAGTGCGTATTCGTACATCATCTTATTTCCCTCTCTGTGTTCGATGATGGTCATAATTTTGTCATGCTCGTTGTCAGAAGAAACAAACTGACAACACCTTGGACGGTACATTTACTCAAGTACTGTACTTATTATACTGTATGTATTTCTATTTTGTATACATCATTCTTAAATGGGCATATCTGCATAATGGTACTTTACATATATTTCGATGCTGATACTTTTGTACTTTAACCCTTTAAGCAAGGTAGAGCCAATTTCGGCTCTAGGCTTTTTTTTCTTTTCCCCTGTGTTTGAGTCGTCGTAGGAACCCCAAATTAATTCCAATACTTGTGTTTATTGTATGTATTTGTTCAGCAAAGTCTTGGAAAAAAAATGTATATCTGCAAAAAAATCACTTTTAAAAGATATTTTGATCAAAACTATGAACATCCAGCACGATATGAGCAAGATTTCCCCAAAATGCCTCCTTGAGCGGTCACCGAGTTTTTCAAACTGTATTATGGTGCCCTAACAACAGCCCACATACTAATAAGACACTTTTTTGGAAAGATTAGGACCTAAAGAATCGGAATCTGCAACATAATTCATACTAGAACACATCATTTGGGTGTTAAAAGGAGTTTCAATCAAAAAACTGTGTCATTCGGTTAAAAAATGGAGTTTACGTAAATACTTAAACTTAACGGTTACTTGAATTATGTTTCACACCAGATGTATCTTCTCACAAGGGTTGCGGTATTGTAGCAATTTAAATGAAGTTAAACAACGATGTGGTTCCGGAGATAAGATGTTGTTGTTTTTTGTCTGATAATAGGCGCAGGGGGATTTTCACACCCTGTTTTTAAAGGGTTTTAACTTGAGTATGACTTTGAATGGAGAACTTTCACAACAGAGTATTTTCAAACTGTAGTAGTTGTATGTTTCCTGTAAAAGTTAAAGATCTGAGTACACTGCGAGCTGCTAAAGGTTTGAACCATGCATGTGCAAGACACCTGCGTCAAGAAAACTCAGATTGCATTGAAGTGAAAGGGGGAAACCACAACTTTACTCTAGAAAAAAACAATGTCAAATACAATTTCACAAGACATCAGGGTGCCATTAGTCGGTAGGGGCCCTTTGCATACACGCAAAGGGCCCCTACTTACAGTTTTTGTAGCCATTGCTGGTGTGTTGCGTAACAGTTGATAATTACATGCAGTTCTCTCTCTGTAAATAGAAGAAAAAAGCAGTGGACTGCGTCTGATCCCAGCAGTCGCCTCGGTATGAATGAAGGCCATGTGTATGTACATATGTGCTGCCCACATTGATGTTTTGGAGTGCTGCACGCACATGTAAGGAGGTATTTATTAAGCGTGCATACCCCACACACACACCAGCAGATGTGGGCCTCAGATCGTTCAACCCGTCCACATGATGTTCAGTACGTTAGGAGAGTCTAGATGGGTTGGAAAGCATCCATTAAACCCTTCCTTGAAACCAGTCAGACTTAAGCGGTGTCTTAAGGTCAATCTTAACTAGTAGACCATAAAGAGATGTTACAAGGGATTTACAATTAGTCCAAACACATTTGGGATTACAAAGGTGAGCCAAAAAGGAAAGAGGGCCAGCGGGGGGAGCCAAATCAAAGAAATTATTACATCATTTCAATTTAGAATTTAAACAAATGCCTTTCTGTCTTTCAGAGTTTCATTTTGCACCATGTAGTCTGCATTGACTACGTGTGAATACGCTATTGTTCAGATCAAGTGATGGAGTATGTGAGAAAGACTACTTTGACTGGCTGGTGGAGGGGTCAAACAAACACAGGACTTTAAACCAGGAGACCTGTGTTCTGGTGCAGTTCAGTTATTTTAAAGTTATGTTAGTGGCATGTTTTTCTGTACTTATGCTACATTGTTTATGTTTTACTTAGTTTACATACTTTTTTTTAGCCCAACCATGATTTCTTTCCAAAACCTAACAAAGTGGTTTTGTAGCCCAAACTTAACTACGGCCATTTCACGATAACAATGTGGCATAAAATTACACATGAAAAACCTAAAATGCGTCATTGTGACATGCTTTTTATATGCCTTCCCTTGAGATCAGGTTGACCAGATAGAGACGCTGCAACAATGAAGATAGATGTGTTTTTCTTTTCGTTTTAATGGACGGGATACAATGGACCAATCACCACTACAAACAGCATATATACAGTGTATGTATATATATATATATATATATATATATATATATATATATATATGTATATGTAGATATGTAGAAACCCCTGAACTTACTTTAAGTCATATTTATGTTTTGTGCATAGACCACAGTGTTGACTGTCAAAGGTTCATCCTTCGTGGAGCACCGAGGCTGTGGTCACCATGAATTCATTTCAGTTGCAATAGATTCTGCAGTGGCCAGCTTTCATCATGGAATAAAAGGGTCGACAACACACATCTCAAATTACTGCTACAACACAATCCACGTTTCCCTCATTGTCATTGTTTTGCCACAATACAGCTGAATACATTTATTTTTAAAAACACATGTCTGTTTGAATCTACTTTTTTGTAATCATCATTTCTTATCATCATAAGGATTTCCTCTCTCACACACACACAAAATAAAGACAACAAGTTGGCAAATTGAGCCTGATCTGATTTTTTGCTCTGGGATCAGCTAGATGTTGACTGACAGGGCCCACAAAGAGGAGAGGCCATTTGAGTTCCTGTTCTCAGTTAATATAAAATGTGGTTTGAATTATTTCATTGCTTTCATGAGCCTGTGGTGTTTTCAACTAAGAAACCAACCCCCCAAAAAAACAGGAAACAAGAAAGAAAGACTTTTAACAGGCTTGATATTATCGTTGGGTACATAACAACATAGTCAGGCATCCTTGTGTTAAATTAAGGCGTGCGCTCACCTCCACTGATGTCACAGCAGGTGTTCAGCTGATGGAAACTACCTGCTGTGACATCGCTGATTGGCCTGTTGCCAGGAGTGCAGCATGCTGGGTTTTCCAGCGCCAGTGTTGTGCTCTTAGTGAGTCCGCTGTGATCAAAGTTAGACTGTCGTTTGGGATCTGAGGGACTTTTACGCCACATAGCCGGGGTTTTGAAACAAACATGAACCATTACAAATCAAAGTTTACTAGTTTATTGGTCAATAAATGTGGTCAGCACGTGTCTCACCTGTTTCCTCTCGGTTTCATTGTTGTCTGTTCTCACTCGTAGCTCTGCTTAGTGTCTGAAGGCCCTGTCGTGCTGGAGAGCAATTCATAATTTTGTTCCTTTACAGTTCATGTGTGGATTTCACAATAGTTGTACAGAAGTTGTACAGAATAATAAAAGTAAAGTCCTTTGTTTCGTGGCCATCGCCTTTCTCAAAGCAGGAAACCATGACCTTAAACGTCCGCGGAAGTCCGTCGGTGCTCTAAAACTCCTGAGTAGTGTGCAAACGTAGAAAAAGATATGCGTTTTCAAAATGGAAATGTTTATGTGATGCTAATGTGTGAGAAAGACTACTAAGTATCATGAGCTGCAGTTTCTCTAATGGCCACTAGATATCAAATAGACCATAAGCAGGGTATGCTTTAGGGAGGACTTACTGTGATTGACAGGTCGCTGCTGCTACCAGAGCAGTATATGGCGTCACTACGTCACCCCTCTACATTCCAGATATGGAATGTAGAGGGAGAAAAACAACATGGCGACGGGCGTAATCCAAGATGACGCAGCAAAACCGCCAAATTTGAGGCTTCAAAACATCAGTCCACAAACCAGTGGGTGACGTCCACTTCTTATATACCGTATGGCGAGAACGCAAATGTTCAAATCTTTCGGACTACATAATAAAGAGACCCGCTCATTGTCCGGAGAATTCACAGCAAGCGAGCAAGTGGGCGTGTACGTTTCTGTCATCTGGCCGGGGTTAGAAGAGGAATGGTCATTTACATGAAGAGGGCAAGAAAGATGTCTAACTGGAGAGGAGAGACGATGAGATTCGGTGAATTCGGTCAGTAAAGGTCAACGAATCGTCAGACCAATTCACCGTGGCGTAATCTGCTTCAGGGGTCGTTCACTTTCTATGTTATTTGCGGCCTGAAATCCATAGTTGTTGGTGTAGACCAGACATGGGCAAAGTACGGCGCCCGGGCCGTATACGGCCCGTTGAGCTTTTTAATCCGGCCCGCCGAACTTGTCCAAATATTATTATTAGGGCTGCAACAACGAATCGATTAGCAAAAGTGTTGGCAACGAATTTCATTATCGATTCGTTGTGTCGCGCGATTATTACGCCAGTCAATAAGTCGCGGAGAAAGAAAAAAAAAAAAAAGCGGAGCAGAGCAACTGGCCGGCAGCGTTTCTGAGATTGGAGTGAGACATTGAGACAAAATAGAACATCTTGGATGTGACGTGTCGAGTCTTGGCCAATCAGCGTTAAGATGTCTACAGCGTCTTCATTTCCCTCAAACGTGTTTTTAATGGAAGCTAGTCAGCTTGCTATCACGTTAGCTAACGTGTTCGGGTTGTGTATTGTCGTTAAAGTTACTTTATGTTCCGTTACAGTTCAGTCTTGCTTGTAAAATGAAACATGCCGTAACCCCCCGGTCTGGTACACCGGCACACCGGCGGATCTGGCTGCAGGTTGTTTTTTTACTCAAAGTAGAATGAATCAAATCACGTAGTTGGGCTTAGCCAACAACGTGATGTCGTGGTCGTAAGAGACCCAGAATGAAATAGTTTAAGGAAGAGGACGCTCTATGCAGCGCAGCTTGATGCAGGGCTGAGATGAAGAGGTCAGAACAGACGTGAGAGGAGCAGTACAGCTTCCCTCTGTCCAGTGTTTCATGCATATTGATGAAGCAGGGTATGTAAATGCAGCCTCTGCTCCAAGGAGATCATTACAGTAAAAGGGGCTCACATTTGGCAAATGTAAAGCATACATGTTTTTAGTGTTAGTCCATTTTTTTTAATTTTTTTTTATTAACAGCTCAGAGATGTTCAAGGAGCAACATGTTTGTGCTTTCTGAAGATGTTTTGCACTGTGAATTTTCACTGTCAGTTCTGTTTTTGAATAAAGGATTGGAAATTAATGCTTTTTTGATGTTTTTATCCGATTAATCGAAAAAATAATCAACTGATTAATCGATTATTAAAATAATCGTTAGTTGCAATTTGTGCAATTTGTTAAATTGCCTTGCAAATAAATGCTTTGCTACCTGTTAAAGGCCAAATCCTTTCATGTAATGATTTTTACATGCCATTTATATTAGTTCACACAAAGACTCCATCCATCTGGTCCTGGCCCGGCCCCTCTGTCAAATTTTAGAACCCATTGTGGCCCGCGAGTCAAAAAGTTTGCCCACCCCTGGTGTAGACCCACGCTCAAGAGCGAGGGCAACACCGTCCTGGTGGGTTCCATAGGGCATATTTTACAATGACGTCACAGCATCCGGTTGAAAGGTGAACTAAACTGGCACACACAAATCGAGCAGTCCAGCTACTATGAGGGAATGATGGTGCTGGAAAATAATGTATTTTGTTTTGACTTTTTAATTTAGTCAGTGAGGCTTACTGCTAAATAACTGCAACTTCATCATCATCCCAGCGTACAGGTTTTGGTTGCTTGGTAACAGCAGGTGCGCCAAGAGTGCAACCTCCCAAGCACCTTGGATAAAAGGATTAGAGTGTGAACAGCCCCAAAGAAAGCTCCAACTATAACTATACGTTTTTATCTCATTAGCACATTTGATACTTAGAAAATAACAGTTTCATTCAAAAATATTGAAGTAACGGTATGGGGAGCATCCTTTACCTTGAGTTATAGGCATCACACGCTGGAGTGATTTGAGACTATGGCTTCAAATAAGAAAAGAAACGTGTTCCATTCTCCTGAGCCAAGTGGAAAAAAACACCGTCAGATGATTTTGCCAGGAGAGACCTCCCAGACATCAAACTTTACATCAGAAATGGTAAAGACCTTCATCAACAGCCAACAGCCCAGAGCTTCTTAACCATGGGGGTTGGAATGCCATGTTGAGCTGCTTCAAATGGCGGTGAGCCAGCGGGAAGTCTGCAGATACAATTATTTCACACGTTTCTGTATAAGGTACAGGCTCCGCCCCCTCACCTGGAGGTAATGACACATAGTGGGTACAGGCTCCGCCCCCTCACCTGGAGGTACTGACACATGGTGGGTACAGGCTCCGCCCCCTCAACTGGAGGAACTGACACATGGTGGATACAGGCTCAGCCACCTCACGTGGAGGTACTGACACATGGTCGGTACAGGCTCCGCCCCCTCACCTGGAGGTACTGACACATGGTGGATACAGGCTCTGCCCCCTCACCTGGAGGTACTGACACTACCAGATACAGGCTCCGCCCCCTCACCTGGAGGTACTGACACATGGTAGGTACAGGCTCCGCCCCCTCACCTGGAGGTACTGACACATGGTGGGTACAGGCTCCGCCCCCTCAACTGGAGGAACTGACACATGGTAGATACAGGCTCCGCCCCCTCACCTGGAGGTACTGACACGTGGTGGGTACAGGCTCCGCCCCCTCACCTCGAGGTACTGACACATGGTGGGTACAGGCTCCGCCCCCTCAACTGGAGGTACTGACACATGGAAGTGAAAACAGTTTGGACATATCATCCATAATACATAATCCATTTAGAGCAAGTTTAGAAATGCCATCATGTTTTCACTGCTATTGTTGCAAGATCTGTTTGTGTGGTTGTGTGTTTCTGTGTCACTAACGTGAGCAGAATGCAGAGCAACACACGATCCGACAAAGCAGCGCACTAAAATGCTACGGATTATCAGAGGTTTTCTTTAAACATCTATGGCCAAAGACTCATTGGCGTTTTCAATCCAAAATGGCGGCAGCGCTATCGTTGCGCCATCGAGCAGCGCCATACAGAAAAGCTCTACTCTTTGAGTGACTGGAACTATCCAGTCACTGTGATGAATCCAGCTGAAGTTCAAAATGTACCCTCCAGCAAAAGCTTCACATGGCTGTAAAGTTGGGCGATGCTCCTCTGTGGGTTCGTCACTATGAGTCACATTACACATTTGATTCAGTGTTAACATAAAATACAGATTGAACTACATTCATTTTCTTCCTTTTTGTAGCTTTCACTTGAGCATAAAGCATTTTCTTTATGCATGAGGACATTTGCTCATCTGACTATAGAACTACAACACACACACACACACACACACACACACACACACACACACACACACACACACACACACACACACACACACACACACACTCCGAGGCGGACATCTGTAAAGCTTTGTAATAACTGAAACTAAACATCTGTTTGGCGGGGACAAAGACGGACCTAATGGAAAACAACAACACTGAATGGTGCCTAACTACATCTGCCATGACAATGGAGCTTTATGCTGAAGCTGGGAGCCAGTTGGCCAATGTGTGACGGATGGACCCTCAGGGTTTGTACTGTAGCTCTGACTGCAAACAAGAGACTCTCTCTTTAACAGACACTTTATTCTTCCAGACTGCTGGTCAACAAGCTGCTGCCGTGGGCAGATGTATGTATGTGTGTGTGTGCGTGTGTGTGTGTGTGTGTGTGTGTGTGTGTGTGTGTGTGTGTGTGTGTGTGTGTGTGTGTGTGTGTGTGTGTGTGTATTCTATTCCTAGTGAGTTTTAAATGAGTGGGAAACACAAGATATTGGCAGATCAATACAGTGCCCCAGATTATATGTAATGTGCCCGAAGGCTCCAATGCAAAGAAATTGAAATGCAATCTTCAAAGCAAATACCCAGTGGTGTGAAGTAGTGGTAGTGCTGGCACAGCATCAACAGAGGGGAATCCCTGTTTAAAATAATTTGAAACCCTTGCCAAACCCAATAATGTTATAGTAGAACAATTCAAAGATGACCGCAGGCTTAAATGAGCCGCGGCCTCCTTCATTTAAGCATGTACAGCTGGAGATTATCTCCAGCAGTAGGATTACAAAATTGAATAAATGTCTCAGTTTTCCGGTTTGTACGGGGTGTCCAAACACGTCTCAGGGCAAAGGTGTTTGTACCGGATCCAAAAGGCCCGTGGTCATTGAGAGAGCAGGACACAACGACACATACTCCCCCATGACAGCTCAACGTATCCTCATCCAACGATTCGTTTGATATTTTACGAAAAAGTTACTCCTCATTTTCTTTTCAACGACACTTGGCAATTTCCGCTCTTGCGAGCATAGTATTTTTTAAATTAACTTCCGTCTTCACAGGAAACAACCTGGCTAGGGTTTAGGCAACGAGATCAGGGTCAGTGTTAGAATCTTTTATATATATATATATATATATATATATATATGCAGCCTAATCCCATCTAAGTGGGTTTATTACCTCAACCTAACTGCAGCCGACGCCGAAATGTCGTTACCTAAACATAAATGTGATCGTTTTAACGTGAAGGTGTGGCATAAAATGACGTAATAATTAACTATCGTGCTATTTCTACGCCTTTCCGTGAGACAGGGTTGATTTATATTGAAAGAACAATCGCCCCACATCACATCCTTTTTGTGATTTTCTTTTATGACAACTGGTTGTAGCTCTGCCACCTCCCTCAGCATCATCAGATGATGGCCAACTGCTCCATATTTTTTACATATATATATCAGTGGCGGGCCGTGGATTTTCTACCTGCGCTTCAGTGCCGTCTAGATCAGCTGTTAGGGTAAGTGTTATGATTACACTTTAAATCCTATATATGGGGGGTGCGAGGCGCACCCCCCATATATGGATTTAAAGTGTAATCATTTCCGTAGGTATACGAGCCTGAACAGTTTGATATGACACAACTCACTTTTGGTACGAGGCAGATTTCTCAATTTTTTTCTGCAAATAGTACCCCGTCAACGTAGGCGGGATTAGGCCTGTATATGCTTCAGTCATATACAGCTGTCTATTCAGCTTGCACTTCACTCCCACTTGTATTAGGTAACAACTCTAACAATGTTTTACCACCCTTTACCCTTTACTACAATAACATTT
This sequence comes from Myoxocephalus aenaeus, assembly GCA_038501785.1. NCBI lineage: Eukaryota > Metazoa > Chordata > Actinopteri > Perciformes > Cottidae > Myoxocephalus > Myoxocephalus aenaeus. Next base: position 87,973 of record JBAMJR010000140.1, read on the forward strand.
TCACACCGAAAAACTTGTATTACATATGCACAAATAATTTAATAATTATGATGACATGAAACATCAATGGCAACACATGCTAAAGCCAATTAGATGAAACAAGTGAGCTCGACCTTTTAAGTAAATACTTCTCTTTTTTTGCCGTTGCTTAAAGTAATTTTGATTCATTTGTTTATATATGTTTGTAAATTACATTGACTCTATGCAAGATAAAAATACATGGACATGATGCACTACATAACTTTGGAGTCTGAACTATTAACCCAGTAGAGTTAAATCAATGAAAAGTATGTTGTTAAACAGACAGCATTTCATTAAAAATATATTTAAGATGTATTTAAAATAATGTCATTTTTAACTGGACGAAGACTCCACAATAATGACGTTAACATAATGACGAAGTCTTACACAGCAGGTTTTAATGTAAAAGATTATAATTGCGTACGTGTCAGTATGTAATGTATGTATATATATGTATCTAACACATGTATGTGTTATAAAATAGAATACTACGCTTAATAAACACCTCCTATTTTTTCTACACGCAGATTAATTACTGAAATATAACTAATGAATCTGTTTATAGATTCTGTGTAAGATTCAAATTGTAAGTGGTGCATCACATCTACTGTCTTCCCGACCTGTGACAGATGTCATCGTGCTCTGTCGATCCCTGTTGGACTTCTGGACAATGATTTTTCATGCTTTGTCCGAAATACTGTGCCGAAAGCTTGACCTTGACCCTTTCAGTGCTCTTTTTGGGGGGTGAGCCTCTTTACCGTCTCACTCTTTATCCAAAAAGAATGTCATCCCCACTTTACTGGCTAGGAGACAATTCACTTGAGGAATCCCTACACACACACACACACACACACACACACACACACACACACACACACACACACACACACACACAGGATTTGGGACATTTTCTTAATTGTTGAAAATAAGAAGGTCCAATGCATTTGTCAAATATTCCAACCTAATGGGATTGTGGAGCGGTAAGGTACGGCAATGTGATTCCCTCTTTTTTTCAATTCCTTTGTATTCATTTTATCTCTAGCTTTGAAGATTAGCGGCAGAACATTGATGTGCTGTTGAACGTCCTCATGATTATGTATCGCTCGTTTCCTTGCTGGTGTGTGTTATTGTTCCGGGGGCTAGCGGGGTCGGCACACACTGCCTTATTCAAATATATGTCTTTGTTTCTTGATGACACATTATTAAAAGCAATGTTACTTGATACTAATGTTTTAATATTCTGCAAAACCAAATAAGAAAAGTAAAAATAACTTATATTTCAGTGCATATGCAACAATAAATAAAGCAGTGCTCTATGTCTCATTAAAATAGGTAAAAGAATACTATGCTATATTAAAGTTTCTAATGGCATAATAAATACAGCATATAAGATATTAGGGGAGAGTAGATCATGTAATACTCTATTCCAGTGGGTAATAGAATACTACCTTGTCATACGCAGAGTACCATCTCATATGTTTTTAGCTCAAAGGACCCAGATGACCTCAGTACGTCTGTATGAATACATGATTCATTCTCCTCTCTGCTGCCAGGGGCCCCTCACTATTCATGCCTGCCGACGGCATGATGTAGCCACATGGGGGACAAAGCGCTGACTCCAGCCCCTGACATCCTCCTCACTTACGACCTTTGACCCATCACAAAAGAGGGTTGTCTCCCTTGACAGAGATTTCCCTGCTGTTTGACGGCTGGGCGGCACAAAAAGCCGCCTGGCCCTGTTGACAGGGCATTAAGAGGGACAATGAGGGGACAGACTGGGAGCCCCCCCACACACACTGGAAAACAGCACTTCCTGTCACTGGATGGGTATATTGGCAAACCGCCATATCCGTCTTTCCTGAATGGTTACCTTCTCATTTCAACTCAAGATCCACTTACCGACTTTTGTTTCCAGAGCATTCAACCACACTTCATGGTCTTCACCAGTGGATGGGGTTTGTTCAGTTGTCATGGATGTTCCAGGAGGGTTTTGTGGAAGGATGGGAATGGCTGTTATCAAGTTCCATACTTAGGTCATGTGATGATAAAGACTGAGATGCGGTCAAAGGCTCATGAAGATAAAAAGTGGACCATGACAAGTATTATCAAGACATTGCCGTCACAGTTCATTGTAGTGTATGACCCTGGAGCTCATGCTTGAACTAGGGATGCTCCGACACGTCTTTTCAGTCCCAATACCAATGGCGGTACCTGGGCTTTCGAAAGTGGAAGAGACTGGAATCATTCTTTTTATTTTATTTTGTACTTTGAAAAACAAATTTAGCAAATAATTTCATGGAGATAAATGTACTGTAATGTTATTTATTTAAGTAATTATTAAAGTATCCGATACCAAATATTGTCACAGATAACGATGCAGCAATTTGAGTCAGTATCGGACTGATATCCGATATCAGTATCGTTATCGGTGCAATTCAACATTTATTATAATCAGATTTTGAGGCAATACAATTAGAATGACTCCCTCTACATTGCTGCCTTGAAACATTTCAGTAATTTCACCTATATCTTAAGGTGTTTTTATGTTAATAGTGAGCTTTGTGTTACCAAGCACAATATCACTCTCCAAGAGCAGTGGTTCCCAACCTGTGGTTCCCAACAACCCAATGGGCCATACGATAAATTAAAGGGATCAACGGGACAACAACAAAAAAAGATTCCTGCCACACAAAATAAGGTAAATACATTTTACACAGTTGGGTTTACATTCATATAAAATACTTAGGCTTCTATAAAGTATTCCAATAGGACAAATCACTCTATTGAGCTGGTCACAACTTGAGCCCCTTCTTCACTGAAGAAAACAAAAAACCCACAAACATCTGGCTTTTGTTTCCTGTGGGAAAGTCACAATCAGCATCCATTCACCAGGACAAATGACTGCAGTAGAGACAGGTATGTATCTGCTCCAGCTCCTACGGGCAGTAATGGAAACATGACTTGCTAGTTTTCGATGCAGCACTATGTGACGGCATTGAAAATTATTGAATTATCATTCAATAATAGATTATTGAAAATAATAAATCAAATCAACAATCAATTATTACAATGTGTTCACGTGGGAAAAATACAATTAATACGCTCTCCTCAAAGCCAGACTCCAGTCAGACAACAGTCATTTTACCTCGTCGTAAAACACACTTCATTCAAACTCGACAGAAACTAAACTAAACTCATCAACACCGTCTTTGTTAGTCTTTCTATCACCAACTCTGGTTTGAGAGTTTGTAACAAAGAAGGAAAAAGTTACATTATTTTATAATACAAATAAATAAAGAAGTAACCCTGTTCCGGTGCTGGTGACATTGAACGTGACACACCTGAGAAAAAGAAACCTAGAAAACCCAGTGCAACAACACGGCACTCTCACTATGGGAAAGGAATCAATCGCCTATTTTTCACATCTTTTCCCGTGTTTAAAAACCCCCACATATATGTGTAATGTTGGTGGCAAAAAGGAAGTTTAGTCAAATTTAGGCTTCAGCCTTCGGTTCTGCCAAGTGAAGCCAATGTGTCTTATAAACTGCACACACACACACACACACACACACACACACACACACACGCGCGCTAATTTAAAACATACAGTTATTATAACTTTAACTAACCTTGTGCCTCTTCCGCGGAGTGCTAATACCGTTACTGTTTCTAATTTGTATTAAAAAAATGACCATATCTTCCATAGCTTTTGACATACAATGAGACTTCCTTTTTATCGTTGCGAGCCGCCTTCAAAATAAAAGCATCTCATCTTAGTGCAATCTTAACAACATTGATTGACAAACAGTTTCTAAAGCCAGAACACAACTTGGGTAACTTACTTACATAGCATATACCGACAGCATGCCTTCCAACAGCTCTTGTTGTGCCGTCTTTAACATGTCTTTAAAAACGCTGTCTGTTACAGTGCTCCGGCAGCACTCATGCAGTCTCGTCATGCAAGGTCAGCTCAAAAGCCCCACAAAACTTCACACAATCAATTGTTTTGGATAAAACGGTCCCGTCTTTATCCACCTCATTGTGTTTCTTCGCCACAGCCCAGCGTCCGTGGGTAACGATGTTGACTTAGCTTGATATGCTAGTTTAGTAGCTTGACAGAGCAGTTATCCATGTGTGTCCTCCTGGTGTTCTCATGTTTTCATATCCCTCAAGTGCTTCATATCCCTTACTCTCGTAGCTGTCTATGCTGAATCGGTCCACGTTGATTTAAAAAGCAAGCATGGAAAGTAAAATAGCGTTAGCATGACTGCATCCAGCAGCTAGCTTAGCCAAACCTTCCTGTTGTAGCTCAGCCATCTGCACAGAAGCTCAAGCTGCTCCCTTTCACACCAGTCTTTTGTTTTATGCTGAGGTCCGGTTGATCTGGGAACAGGTGTTTTACCTGTAGTTTCTCCACCAAAGGTCTTCTCTCAAACGGGTGTTGGAGGAGAGATTATACCGAGTTAGCGTTTGGTTTTCTTTGAAGAGCATAGCTCCTGCTCGCACTCGCCGCTGTCATGTTGTTATAATTAAGCAATAAGGTACGAGAGGCAGTACTGTGTAGTGCAATAATGTACTGTTCAAGGGAGTTGTTAGGCAAACCCTTGAACTGTACATTATTGTAGACACAGTACTGCCTCGAGTACCTTATTGCTTTTATAATACGGGTACCTGCGACTTTATAAATAGTAATAGTAAGCTGCCTTTCAGCACAAAATAGTTGTAGCCACCAAACGTTGTGTATCGCATTTCAGCGACAGAGAAAATAGTCCCGGGACGCACGGAACGCACATACGGGACTATAAAACTGATTGCCTGGTCAGTAAATCCAGGCCGGTTGAAAGCAGGGTGGAGGATGACACTCAGCCACCGATGTAAAGAAGTGCTCTCGCTGCTTCTGTCCGTCTTTTCTCCGTCATTTTTCTCCTCCATGATGTTTAGAGAACTTGCCTCGTGTCGGGAAATTATCGACGTAATTATCTCTCACTGGAAATTATCACGATTTTGTGATCAAACCCTTTTCATTCCTCATCTTTAGGTTAGGGAGGAAGTGACGTGTGTGTTGTCGTTCGTTATGCTAGTGTGGGGGATGCTACGTGATCTTGTTAGCTGTTCCGTTTGAGCTACTGCTAGCGAAGAGCCCCGTTGCAATACTGTGAACACTCAAGCAATAAACCTGCAAGTTAAGGAAACCAACGTCTGCGAGTCGTTACTGCAGACGTTACAATATTAAAGTTTACACAAAACATGTTTGGTAACTGTCAAGCTTGAAATGACAACTAACGGTCGCGCAATTTAAATCTACCTGTTATTTTAAGTGCACACTCATATGGAACGCTCTAAATGTAAACAGGCTGTACAGTACTTTATGGCTGAATAAAATACACCCCGTGACTCACTCTCAACCAATCAGAATGCTTGATTTGATCTACCCGTATTATAATGCGCCTCGTCTGCCCTGAGGAGAACAAGAGACGGGAACGCGCAGCCTTGGGCCAACTGAGAATGGCCCCTCCGGAAGTCTTTTTTAGGACGCTGATTGGATAAATTGTATGTCACTCATTTATTTCTTTAATCAGTGATTGGCTAAACTGCGTATTAGACCCGTCTTTCTTGGGCCAAATCAATCTGGCCCCAGTATGTGCACAGCGCAGTAGAGACATATACTGGGGGGCAGCTGCACTAGCAGAGAGGACAAGCAGGAAAGCATATATTTTGCGCAGATCTCCTATTTTACAAATATTACTGGGTATATTCCATAGCTCAAAAACACAAATATTGACAATTTGTATAATTTATTAATATTATTATATTTTTTATAATTCATAATATCATAAATCTTTTTTGGGGGGGCGGCTCAAGGTGGGTGGGGCCAGGCCCTTTGGCCCTCCGGCCGCCACTGGCTACCGGAGCCATACGGCAGCTATAGCACATTGTCTCTCCTCCGCTGTCCAAATACGGACAGTAATTTTACTGGTTACATAAAAAAAAAGAAAAATGGTGATGGGGAAAAATGTAGTAAAGTATGGTCCATTCAGAGTCAAATAGACCATAAAGCAGAGCTTTAGGGCGGGGCTACCTTGTGATTGACAGGTTGCTACCACAGCGTTGTCCGGTCTTGTGTAACAATTTGGTTGCCTAAAAATGTCACCAGGTTTCGGTTGTACTGCTGCTGTGAAGTGGCTGACTTTCAGTGTCTCACTCAAGGACAGGAGGAGCCGGGGATCGAACCGCTCTGCCCACTGACCCACAGCCGTATTTCTTCCACTGCATTCTGGGATGGATTCCAGCTCCCCTGTGATGGGCTTGAGTGTATGGTAAATGAATGAATCACTGTTTAGGTTGTTTTTTTCCATGTTGCTCAGAGAATCTAATGTCAGGGATTGCTATGAAACTAAGATATGTTTGTTTTTCTCAGTCCTATCAATTAATTAATTTAATAAAGGGTTGAATTGACATATTAATTAGAATGCAACTGTTGCTTTATTACTGAAATAAATAAACTATATTGCTAAACAAAGAAAACAATTGTATTTGTTATTTGTTGTTATTTATTGGTCATAGATTTTGGAGTTCACAGTAAAAATGTAAAGTCCCTGACTGGTACATTGATTTGTCTTTGTACAGTCCTTCAGAACAACTGTGCTCTTTTTGTACTTTATTATTTGTTATTTAAGTATTCATGGCCACAATAATGACGGTCACCATTTTTATCGTATTCATTTTAGTCTAATTAGTTTTATATTTGGTCAGTAATAAGCATAAAGCACACTTTATGAAGCACAGTAGGCAAGGAGACTACATTTCTACTACTATTTTGTTCTGCCAAAGAGATACTGAAGGACGTGTAATTATTGGGGTGGACGGTGGTAAAAATGCAGACCATCATTTACAAAAAGAAAAAAAAAAGTTTATTCATGGTTTGGTTGGCCTGAGCACAGAAGAAGATATTGCAGACAAAACTAATATGCAATCGGTGAATATGTTGCAGATCGGTTCTGCAAGAACACTTTGTAACTTTGCAGACAAGTTCATTGAAAATGTCTCCTCGTTATGTTGATGACACACATAATTATCTAATTCATTATTAACCTTCTCGGACCCTCATCTTAGTATGAGCACAGAGACGTTTTAAACTAGATTTGTTTTATAAGCATTCAAGATTTAAAAAACAGGATTAAGAACATTTGAACACTGAATGTACTGGACTTGACGCTGAATGATTCTCTATTCTCCATTCTTCTAAGGCGCAGTTTGCTGGTTTGGTTTACATCTGTTGTCTCTTTTATGTGAATAAAACAATATATTTTATGTTATTTTCAAACCATCCTGGACAGGACATATTATAAAATGAGTCTATTTATGGTGTTTAATTTAAAACCCTCAATATTGTATTCCTACATCTGTTTTAATCTACTGAGTATAAATGCACATCGTGGATCTGTATCAGAAAGCCTGTAGGGTGGTGGTCACCGTTAACCGGTCCCGTTCTGCGCATGTCCTCTGCGGTCACACACTGAACTGGAAGCTGTGGAGAGAGAGAGAGAGAGAGAGAGAGAGAGAGAGAGAGAGAGAGAGAGAGAGAGAGAGTTAACAGGGAGCAGGGGATTCATGGAGCGTGTCACAGCACCACTGTTTTCTATGTCTTCTTGTCCACGATGCCCTTTAGGATTTCAATAAGATGCGTGTGTGTTTCCAGATAATCAGTTTCTTCCTCGCCGTCAACTTTTACTGCCAGCCGCTCCGAGCTCAGGGTGAGTCCGTCCGTCTCTTTTATTTCAACTGTGTGTCATGTGTCCATTTTACCGTCTGCGTCTTTAATGCATTTGGGTAACTTGCTGAAAAATTACAGGACGGTGTATAATTCAAGCCCCAAGCCTTCTGTCGTTTGAGGTGCAGGTCGGGACGAACTTGTTGATTCACTGACAGCTGCCATCCGTTAGCCCGAGACCTCGCTCCTAATGTAGTAGTGACAACTTCACGCCAAACTCCATTCACAAATCTGACAAAGTGATATTCCCTTGCTTCATGGTTAAGTTGAACACCTCGCAGACTGGTCGGCGCAACGTTTTTGGATTCATAAAAGTCCTCTGCTAAATTCGGGCAACGACATATCCAGCAACCTGCACTTTTTTCAAGAAGACTTCTCCATTTTATCCGTGATTACACGGCGCTAGCTACCGCCCACCACGGAGTGTCTCGGTGTGATATGACTGTGGGAATAACGGGGAGAAACAATTGTAAAAGTTGTTATTTAAAAATGTTTAGTGTATTTATTGCACGCCGAATTAAATAATGCGTCTTTGATATCACCATAAGGTTTTTAGTGGTGATGTTTACGTATGTATCTATGCCGAAAAGCAAAGCGACGATATCTTAAATTAATCCATTATTAGAATGAACGTTAGCATGACGCTCTGTCCGTCTCGGTGAACGCGACGCTTTGGGTTAGCATCCTGTTTCTGAGAGCTGGGACAAAGTTTTGGGACCAGCCTTTGAAGTTTTAGGACAACTATGGCGTAGTCCTTAAACGTTTTTTTTCTTCTTTTAATATTTGACGGCTGGTAAGCTGTAATAGTTTTTTTTTTTTTTAAAGTACATTTGTGCGGTTCCTTGTGTGACAAACAGCCGCTGAAAGGAAAGAAGCAAAGCTGACATTGCGGATCGGGAAGGGGGGAAAAGTGAAACGGGACCGTTACCGCGATGGCAAACGCCATGAACAACGTACTCTTCTTTCGTTATTAGCTAATGCACACAGCTTCTGGAGTTCATTGTTAAGAACCAGTCGGACCCATTGTTCTATTCGGCATCCCTGCCATACCCTCAAAACGCATTTACTTCCATAAAAATGTAATGTTTTAACTTGTTGGCGCCTTATTCATATCATTCTCACCGCCCCCCCCAAAAAACCCGTTACTTTCATAAGCACTGGCCAACGTTGAGGGGAAAGTAAGTTTGAATGAATACCAGCTATTGAGAGGATATCCGCCACCAGCGTGGAGATGAGAATTTAATCCTAAATCATGTTTCACTAGCTTTCTTCGGGGAGAAAGACGGGAGACTAGGGGACGAAACGAGTCTGGCTGCTCAAAGAAAACCCAGCGCACGTCAGCGAAACGTCTCTATTAGCTTCTCAAGGTGCTAATTAATTCACTGCGGCTCGTTTAGCTAGTCGGGCAAACACAGAGGTGTGTGTCGGTGCTGTTGGACAACTGGCCGTGAAACTGCTTTCACTTGTTAATTGGCTGAGTCAACATGGAGCTGTCCCTTTGCACTCTGTTGCTACTTCTCTTTCTTTCTTCTTCTTTTTTGGAGCCATTTGGTGAGACGTCTTCTCCGGAGACCTTCAGCTGTTGCCGGTCTTTAATATCATTTTAGCTAATGAGGATCTTAGCTTAGTGTTTTAACCGAAGAATTGGTCTTTGATGTTTTAGTCCACGTGGGTGCAGGATGTGGATTTGCTCTGGATAAATATCACTTTGTATCATATTTTTTTTCTTCTTCTCCTTCTGACATCTGCCAGGAACATGAAAGCAACACAGCTCTTTAGATCCTCATTTGGGGTCCACATTGTCTCCCAAAGGCTTGTGTTAAAGTTAGAACAACCCTTTTTTTCTGTTAAACCGCTCATTGTGTCTACACCTGACGACCCTGTCTGCCACGCCCACTTGCTCACCTGCAGTACAACGGCCAGTGGCAGATAGGGTCGTCACAACAGTAATAAAGGTCTCAGACAACAGTCTCAAACAAACAAGGTATAATACATTACACCATGTGGGAAAGTGGTCTGCCCTTAGGAAGATAATGGCTGTATTCTGACGTCCTCGCCACACTTATTTCTGTGTAGAAATGCCATACATTCCATACTTCTCTACCAAGGTTTTGTGAAAACTTTGTTTCTTTCATGTTGTGATTCAGTTATGGAGGCTAGCCGTGAGAGAATGCATCTGGAACCAATTTTGCCTCCTCAAAGCAGAAGGGGAAGAGGAGGGGAAGGAGGGAAGTGAACGGCAGCCCCTTTTCTTTCCATGTCCACTGAGCAGGCTCGGGCCTGACTCCCACAAACCTAATTATAGTTATGTGAACACAAGATTAAAGTGCAGCATAGAGTTGAATTTATTGGCTATCCCTTGATATACGCTATTTGAATTGACTATGAAATATAATGTGTTTTTCCCACTGGCAACCCGTTGCTAGTGTTTTGTCAAGGCTAAATATAGATACAAATATATAAACCCAGTAAACCATGTGACATAGGATGAATTTCCTAACCCCTAACCCAAGTGCCTTCATCATTTCAAGTGTTGATTGTAAAATAAAATGTTATTTTCTTTGAATGTCTCAAAGAAAGAAAAAAAAAGCATTCTGTATATATTCTTTCCGAACCAAAAAAATATAGCAGATATCTCCCAGAAATATGAAACACACATACAGCCACGACAAACCGAACAACATAATGATGATACAAAGTAGAGATGGAAACAATGTAGGATTATATCGTGGATCGTGATAACAGACGCTGACAATAAGTTTTACGATTTTGGGGAATTTCAGGATAATCGCATAATATTGTCAATTGATTGACTCAAAAAAGCTGTCAAGCTGTCTATCATGTGGAGAAGTGCAATTTAAAAATACAGGGATTATTTATCATCTATATCTATTTATAATTATCTTATATAAGATTGGTTGTTTTTCACAAAAAAGGGTATGCACTCAAATAAATGTCTATCCTGTCCATGATGAAATAAGAATATGTGTTTCTTAAGAGCATGTAAAATAAATTTATTCCAGCATTTAGTGCCATTTTAGGAGTTTTCAGCATATTCTGATCATTATCGGCATAATATCGTGAATTGCTATTATTTGGTCCATAATAATTTTGTAATATGCCTAATTCAAATGGTCCCTTAAAATATATGGATTCTGGGTTATTTTGCAGCTTCAGTCAATCTACAAAGATTCATAAATTGAGCTCCATATTCTGTAAAATAAAATATATTTTCCTTTTTTACTGTCTTCCGACATTGTTCTTTAAAGTCATATTTTATTCATGTTTGCCTGGTTCCTTTTGAGCTTCATATAAACTAATGACAGAAAAATAAATTGCCATCCATTTGGGTTGCCTTATTTTCCCAACATTATGAAAGCATGAAAGCGTCAAATCGTTCTACTTTAAAATTCCATTTGAAATCCATCTTTCAACGTTCCCCTTTTAACTTTGTTACAGCACCAAAAGGCATATTTAAGTTGGTCACACTTTAAACATTTATCCGAGGAGCTGCTGTCAAACTTACGATTTTGTCTCTACTATAGTATGTTCTTGTCATTTATTCATACTAAATTAACTTCGAGCTGGCATTTTGTTCAATAAAAATATTAAAGGGGGAAAGTAAAGTTGTTAGCTTAGCCTAGTTTCTAAATGTAACAAGTTCCGTACTACAAAGGAACAACTAACTTTAGCAGACACTTATATTGTAATTAATTCCCACGCATGCTGCAGTCGCAGCCCGGAGCTAAACGGCTAACGTTAACGGAGGTTACGTTGATTCGCTTTTGATGCTTTCAAGCTTTATTCAAAACAAACATTGGGGTGAAGGTAAATTACAGCGCTATAATGATGCGTTCAAATGTAACCGAGACAATTTAATTTAATTCCAGTTGTTTGAAGGAGATGTTTTCACATCAATGTAAAATAGATATTAGAGTGAATTATGACCTGTTTAACTTCCTAACACTAGTTCCAAGCAGCTCATGATACATCATTTCTTTTAATCAAAGCAAGTGTTTGAATACAAACACAATCTTTTCTTTCCTAATCATTCAAATTGTGTCCTTAATGTGAATAACCACTATTGATGCCAATAAAAGGAGAACAGTTTGACGGTTTACACAGACTTTGGAGGAGTTGAAATATGTTTTCAGGTCGGTGATAAAGCTTGTAGAATACATATCCACACACATTAATCTATGCAGAGAACACGGGTCAGTGGTGGAAAAAAAGTTAGTCTGGAGCCTTGCTGTCAATTATAGTTCTTACAAAGAAGATTCGAATCAGCAGGTCAAACCTTTGAAATATCGCATCTCGGAATCGGCCAAGAAAACAGTCGGTCAAGATGTTTAATGTTCTCTGAATTTGTTGGTTCTCAAACTATTTATTGTATTAAAAATAAGTAGAGGGCTATCGCAGGATAATTACATTTTCGGCTCATTTCCTGAAAGTCTTCTTCTTGTGTCTTTTATCATGTTATGTGTACTGTATTTGGGATATTTAGGATATTTATGTCATCGTTCTCCCCCAGAATGAATAACTCTGGAAACCAATGTTTTCCCGGAAGCACTCCAGGAAGAAATGCAATTTAGCTGTAATTGCATCCAGTCAAACTTCATTTTCCATTTAATTTTGAATGGGCTCCAGTGTGCTTGACCATGTTGGTACCACAGAGGATACCAGGAATATTAAACATAACATAATAACATAATAAGATTAAGATTACGTTTTTTTTTGTGTGCAAAATACATATTTTCTATATTGTTTTTGTTGTGGTGCTTTTCCCATAATGCCAAAATAGTACTGTAGTTATGCTCCACAGGTAGAATATCAGACAGACAGGTAGCACCTGTCTGTCATTACAAGCAGGCCGAATACAATTATTAAATGGCTTATTGCAGTCCTGCAACAGTATTTTTTATTTAAGAATATGATTAATTTATTGCTGTCAGGATGTGATTTTGAATTTCAGAGAATTTCAACATAAATATCTAAAAGGATTTTGAAGAAGATTACCAGCCCCGCCTTTAAAGTGGGTGCTCTTATCTTCACAGTTTAAAAGCACACTTCCGCAGAGGAGAAGAAACCAAAGTCCACAAGCTACGGTTCCGCCCGGTAAAATTTTAGCTGTACGCCGTTAGAAACATAGCACACAGTCATACCATAGAGAGGTGAAGTCCCTCTGTTTCCAGTGGACCACAGTGGGACCTCATTTCATGCAAACATATGTACGGTATTTAGCGGTGAGAGGCAACAAGATAATTTTGCACGTCAAGAGTGTCGCAGTTTGTCGTATAGCTGTCAAAGTGTAAGGCTGTGAAAATACTCAAGTTAAACAACTGGTCTCGCCTCGATGGATAAAACACATCGGGAAAGATAACGTCTCATACAATATGATTTCTTTTTGCTGCCAGAGGAGTCGAACCCTGCTGGTCAGTAGACAAAATGCACGTTTTAAGACACTTCCGCATCGGCTTCACTCTTCAGAACCGGAGGTTGATTTGAACACCTGAGTGTAGCTGAAAACAGTTTCCCCTCTCTTCCTCACCCCGTGGCCATATGCCCCTCATTATGTCATTTCCCATTACATTCACGGGATACAGCAGGTCAGATCTGCCTCCCCCTTTGATTCTGCTAATTGAATATGATATGAGGGGGCAGGACACACTACCATTTGGAGGTGTGTGTGTGTGTGTGTGTGTGTGTGTGTGTGTGTGTGTGTGTGTGTGTGTGTGTGTGTGTGTGTGTGTGTGTGTGTGTGTGTGTTTGACAGGATTGCTACCGGAGCCGTATACGGCAGCTATAGCACATTGTCTCTCCTTCGCCGTCCAATTACGGACAGTTAATTTCATTGGTTGCATAAAAAAACCAAGATGGTGCACTCATCAGTGTCTCCCAGTGAGCACTGTCAGAGGGGCTGAGGGACGTATTTTTTATTGTCTCACATAAAAAATACGACAAAAATATGTATTCGATAACCTTTTGGTTATCGAATACATATATATACATATATTTTCTAAATGTTGACTCAGTTTACTCTTATTTTTCCACTTGAGTTCTGCGGCAGAGGGATCACTCTCAAATCCCCCCTGAATGTCATTCCCCTTGTGTGAAAAGCCCCAGAAATATTAAAACCATACAATGATGTAGTTTATCTGCTTATCTTTTCAGAAGTCAAATAGTAATGCATAGAGAGAGGGGGAAAATCAGTTTTCTTCCAAAACGTGCTCTGTTGATCCTTTAATACTCAGCACCGTATGGCAAATCTCAATGAATCAATGCACAGGAAGTGACCTTTGACCTCCATCCATTAAACTCTCCCCCACAGAGTCTGCAGCGGCTCTGAGGAATGCAGGAAGGAAGGCGGTAGCATACGAGAGGCTCCTCTGTCCTGAGCATGTGTGGCTGTGTGCTCAGGTTAAAGTGGCAGGGGGGTTTGGGGGGACCCTAGCGGTCAATCCACATCGCTGTTTTGGAAGTCCGTCATTCTTAAGTCTCTCTGAACACATACGCCTCCATTTTATTAAATCTATCAATCCCCTCTGAGGTGAGACGTGTGTCTCGGTTCATGGCCAGGCCGGGGTCACATGCGATTCTAGGGGTACCAAATCCATCACGGTTACGTCGTATACCATCACCTCCATTGGTTTGGTTGTCCAACAGACTCCAACAGATTAACCATAGACATGAAAATAAACACAAGAATACTCATTCAGTGTTAACGTACGCTCTATTTATCACTGCACATGAATGACTATAATTTATAACTAAATGTGAGGTTCAAAATGTTTTTAACGATGTGGGACAGAAGGGTCCAGGCTTCAATATCAATTACCCTGCAATGTGCTCACTACTTCCCAAACACATACATTTTAGCCAAAACCTTACTTTTTGAATACCTCCAACTCTCACAGATGTGCCTGTGCAAGTGTGAGACTGTTTATGTGGAAGTGTTTTAAACAGGCGGCAACCTCTGCTTCTGCCGAGAGAAGCCGATGCAGAAGTGCCTTAAACCTGCAGTCTCTACTGACCATCAGGGGGCGACTCCTCTTGTTGTATCCAAGTTTATGAGAAACGTTTTTTCACTAAGGGATTGTATGCTTCATTATTCTTCAAGCATTTTTGTGTTAGAAAACCTTTTATAAATTACACTTCATAAATCTGTTGACATGGTCCTGTTTGAATATAATTCTAAATGTATTCATATCGCCAAACATTATTTTAACTATTGATGCTATTGTATATCGCTCCAATGTAAATATGAACATTTAAAATTATTTGACCCCTGTTTTGCAGTCATCGGTCATCTTGGCGAGACGTTTTTCATATGGAAACATTTCTTCTTCATGCTAGTGACAGTGGGACCATCAAGTGGGGTGACATATTTTTCTGGCCATCACACCGGTTACCTCTACAAAGAGCAAATGGGATTTTTCCATTGGCTTTTGGATTATTACCGAAACTACGCTCTGAGGCAAATAAACATTTATGATAGTTAAACATTTTGTTCAGCAAAATAATCTTCACTGGTGAACACAGCTTATGATTTTTGATGTGTAAATGAAATCGGCAGATGTATCAAGCTAATTTGGGGCTATGAACAATCCACACCAAGGTCATGTGACTTCACGTCACCACCACTAAGCTAAAGGAGGACTAGTCGGCGTGATGACGTTTGGTAGCAATAATGAGCTCACCGTGTGAAAAAAGAGAGAAAGTTAAGATGGGAATCTGAAAATGTTCTTGCATGATTTCCACAGTATGAGAGACATCTTCTGTGTTTGGGGGCAGTTTATTTCATCCACTGCCGCACCCTCCAGCCCATTTATCCATCAACACCTCGACTCTTTAATAAGTTCAAGGCACTGAACGAATGAGCCGATCAAAAAGCTGCTTTCTTCTAGGAAGTCTTAATTCTGTTATTACCGAAACCTGCAAATGCCCCCCAAAAATAGACTGCCACGCCCCACGGTTGGGTCCACTCCTTCATTCCACTTACACATGCGCATGCACAGGAAATGGGCTGGCAGGAAACCCAGAGTAATGTTACAGTTAAATAGAAGGGGGGTGCAGTGAAATTCCTCTCCTTATCGTCCCAGCAGCCGGCTTCGTTGTCGCTGATACGGTGATTTTTTTTTTACCCGTTTGAAGTGGGAGCAGCGGCTCTTCCGATGGGTGGAGAAAAACATCTCTCTTTAATAGTCTGCATGCTGTGATAAGTCGGACTGGTAACAACAGAAAAGCAGAACTTTCCAAGTTGGTTCAAGGTTCTGTTCTATTCCAGTGGGAATCAACAGACAAACTCCAAACTCTTTTTGGAATGTCAACGATGAGCCGTTCAGTCTTGAGTTGACTGAATCAATTAGAATACGGTTGACTATGAATGTGTGCTGTAAATCCCAGCTTGTTGTCAAACAGCAATCCTTTTTTAAATTGTTCATGGTGTGACTGAGTTAAAATTGTGTGCAGCTTCTTTTGGATTTAACGTGCCCATCAAAAAAACTAATAATAACATAACATGATGGGAAATGGGTTCATCCTGTCCATCAACGTTCCCTTGAGGCAGTTTGGAGGATGTGTCTGTGGCAGGCGGCAACTTCCGCTCCTGCCGAGTGTAGCCGATGCAGAAGTGTCTCTAAACCTGCATTCTCTCTACTGGCCATCAGGGGGCGACTCCTCTGGTTGTATAGAAGTCTATGAGAAAATGACTCTACTTTTCTCTTGATTTATTCCCTCAGTAAACAATATCTAGTTTTAAGTCTGCTTCAATACAGCATGATGTTCATTTAGTAAATTATGGTCCATTTAAAGTCAGATAGACCATAAAGCAGGTTTTAGGGCGGGGCTTACTGTGATTGACAGGTTTCTGCCGCTTCGGAGCCGTATACGATGTCTGGAAATGTAATGGTGCTTTACAGGGAGCCTAGAAAACCAACTTCACAGCAATCTGTTGCACTCCCAGCTTCTGTGATTGGTCCACTCCACATAAACCAGTGTTTCCCCCCACAGAGCAGATACTCCTCTTACCTACACATCTCGTTTTGGCTCATAGATGGTCATCAACTGGCCACCAATTGCACATTGCACATGATTTGATTGTTATTGCCAGTCAGAAGATGCCTCTTCTTGCTGCTTGTTTCCTCTCTCCCGCCTCTTTGACGTTGTGTAGTTTGTTTGGATGTGACAGGAGGGGGGGGGGGGGATTCTTTACATGTCTTCACACACGAAGCACAGACGCAGATAACAGTGTGAATGACACTGATGTTTGTGCTTTGATGCTGGAAACTCAATTTGGCACCGAAAGAAAAACATTGGTAATGTGATTTGCAGGTGGGACTTTGAAGGCTGACACAAAAGACTCAATTTACCCCCCATGGTCCCCCTGGAGAGACCTCATGCTGACACATCCCTTATCTTCTGTGGGAATAAGGAGTGTGTGTGTGTGTGTGTGTGTGTGTGTTTTTGTCAAAGGTACTTGGATCATTTGGGTTTCAAAAACCCCTTTCAGACATAGAATTTGCAACATTTATGGCTTCATTGATCTCGTAACTGTGTATGAGAATTTAGTAGAGTTGTTTCAGGTCTAAATCTTTCTGCAAATAACAATAACCACCATAGATCACAATGACAAAGTAAAAAGATGTCTGTTTACATTGACTTTGGGATGGATGGATTTTGCCGTGCAGTTGACATTTTTAGGAAAAACAAATACACCATGATATACACCGCTATGGTAAATGCTTCATTATACTCTGATATACATTTGAAGCAATACTGCCCAGCCCTTTGGGTCCTAATATAGAGTATGACACACTCTCAAGGGGACACAGGCATACACATTTTTAATTCACATTAAAGTCACATGACTCATGTGTCATCATGCACTTTTCTCTTTATCAACAGACCAACTCTTCCAAGTGTAAAAACTTGTTTAGGATAAGGATAAACTGTTGGTTGCTATGAAACCGTAGGTGGCTAACCTAAAGTACCTGTAACATGAATGAGAGATAAACACACACAACTTAACTTTCTTTCAATTTTTACATTTTCTTTTACATAGTGTGTCCATTATTTCAATCAATCATCCACCTAAATATTGACAGAAGAAATGGAGGAACCAGGTCTACCAGGGGAAGAATGAGGAGCAACAGTTAATCTATCATTTCAACCACTGAGGTGAAAGTGCGTGCTCCTGAAGTGTCGGTAACTACGGCGAGCACCGTAGGTCAAAGTCGAGTGTGATGGAGGTTTACGCCCAACCGTTCATAGCCTCACTGTTCGCCTGTAATTCCTCTTATATCGCAGTCCCACACCCTATGGTGCCAAAAGATTCCTCCATGTCCTCCGTGGTGAAGACCAGCCACACAAGAAAAGTAACATGTCATCTGGATGTCTGAATGAGGTTCAACAATGTAGCCGAGAGGCTGACTGCACTGGGCTCCTCATTCCACAGACCACAGTGTAACAATGTAGCAGAAGAGTCTTGTTCCCGTTGTGCGTATGCTGAGCCAGAATTGGGCCAGCGCTCATTAGCAGCCGGCCCGGGGGCCTCATACTGTACATGAGTGAATGGCCTCTATCATCCCTCACCCCCCTGCTGCCCTCAAACTATTATGTCACCTGCCATTGTTTGGGAAAGCTGTGTGAGTGTGTGAGTGTGTGAGTGAGTGAGTGAGGAGGTTAGAGAGGGAGAGTTAATTTGTTCTCTGTTCATTTAGGCCAAAAAATACCCAGAGAGACGACCAGAATCAGCTTAATTGGGTCAAGGAAACCACCAGACCTCAACTTTAGAGCCACCAGCAGGTTGACACAAACTATTTTGTGGGTTGTCATGATTTTTTTTAAACGCACACACACACACGCGCGCGCACACATGCACTGCAAAAAAGGAATTTCAAGAAAGTAAAAAAAGCCTTGTATCAAGAAAATAAGTCTTATTTTTTCGCCCAAAAAGAATATTAATCTTGTCAACCATGTTTTGATTAGAAAAATTATCTCATTTTAAGAAAGTATGCCTTACTTTTTCTTGATAAGATATACCAGCTAATTTTGAGCTAAAATGAACCAGAAACAGAGTATAAAAATGTTTTACAATAAAACCCAGTGCAGTGACAAGATTATTTGCCTTATTTTAAGAGTAAAGACCATTTGCACAACTTCTCAATTTAAGAATGCCATGAAACAAGGACAATTAAAGTTTTTTTTTATTATTATTATTATTTTCATTGCAGGGCAGAACCTGCTGCTTCATATCTAACATATTAAGATGACAGCAGACTGGTCTATACAACACACAACATAATACAAATAACCATGCTGAATGAAAACTGCATGGCATTGCTTGTTTTAGAAGAATTTGGGTTAATTTAAGATTTTCTGTCAGGTTTAAAGTCTCATTTTAGTCTTTCAGAGCCAAGAATTTTGGGCTTATTTTAAGAAATCTTGTCAAGCAAAAAAAGCTTACCCCATTGGTAGATTTTTTTGCTTGATATAGGATGATTTGATTGAATATAAGACTTTTTTGCTTCTTTCTAGAAGGGCTGTTTTTGCAGTGTGCGCGCACGCACGCATAGTGGAAGCCTGCTCCTCTTTTGAGCATCAAAGCTGAGTGCAACCCCAGTGATGGAATCCAGATCCTCCTGTGTCAGGCAGCTGAAGACACACCACCGGAGGGGTTGCGCTCTCACACACAAACACACACAAACACACACACACACACACACACACACACACACACACACACACACACACACACACACACACACACACACACACACACACACACACACATATATATGAACGGACTGATAAGCGGGCCCAATGTGCAGCAGCGACTGGAAGAGAGAGTTCCAAATAAGGATAGGGAGGATTTAAGGCCCCACTCAATATTCTCTCAACTGGATACATTTCAGACTCTTGTTTGAATCCATCACAGACATTTAGGCTTCACTATAAGTTATGGCTCGCTGTACCTCTACTAGCTCATTACACGGCTACTAAGTCAAGAAATCAGTAACAAAAATATTGATATAAAAATATATATTGTTATAAAAAAGCCAAAAATTAAATAAAGAAATGGTGTTTCAACACCAATGACATCAAGAGTCTCAATCGAACAGAATCCCAAACATTCCCACCCCGACTAACCACGTCCTGACTCATGTTGGAGAGGTTGGAGAGCCGGTTGGTCATATTTGGGGGGAATTCTTTCAAAAACAAATAACAGACAGGAGGAGACTGGGTGACTGTAGAGCATCCTCTGTCCCAATGGCTGATCATTACTGGAAGAGCATTACTGTTCAGCATGTCAAGTCCACATACTGAACCAAGCCCCTGACTGGACCCCTGGGCGTGGGCTGTGGTCTGGAGCTCCGCTGTCTGAGTGTGCTTGTTACTTCCGTATAGCTGGGATTTACACTCACCTAAAGGATTATTAGGAACACCTGTTCAATTTCTCATTAATGCAATTATCTAATCAACCAGTCACATGGCAGTTGCTTCAATGCATTTAGGGGTGTGGTCCTGGTCAAGACAATCTCCTGAACTCCAAACTGAATGTCAGAATGGGAAAGAAAGGTGATTTAAGCAATTTTGAGCGTGGCATGGTTGTTGGTGCCAGACGGGCCGGTCTGAGTATTTCACAATCTGCTCAGTTACTGGGATTTTCACGCACAACCATTTCTAGGGTTTACAAAGAATGGTGTGAAAAGGGAAAAACATCCAGTATGCGGCAGTCCTGTGGGCGAAAATGCCTTGTTGATGCTAGAGGTCAGAGGAGAATGGGCCGACTGATTCAAGCTGATAGAAGAGCAACTTTGACTGAAATAACCACTCGTTACAATCGAGGTATGCAGCAAAGCATTTGTGAAGCCACAACACGCACAACCTTGAGGCGGATGGGCTACAACAGCAGAAGACCCCACCGGGTACCACTCATCTCCACTACAAATAGGAAAAAGAGGCTACAATTTGCAAGAGCTCACCAAAATTGGACAGTTGAAGACAGGAAAAATGTTGCCTGGTCTGATGAGTCTCGATTTCTGTTGAGACATTCAGATGGTAGAGTCAGAATTTGGCGTAAACAGAATGAGAACATGGATCCATCATGCCTTGTTACCACTGTGCAGGCTGGTGGTGGTGGTGCAATGGTGTGGGGGATGTTTTCTTGGCACACTTTAGGCCCCTTAGTGCCAATTGGGCATCGTTTAAATGCCACGGCCTACCTGAGCATTGTTTCTGACCATGTCCATCCCTTTATGGCCACCATGTACCCATCCTCTGATGGCTACTTCCAGCAGGATAATGCACCATGTCACAAAGCTCGAATCATTTCAAATTGGTTTCTTGAACATGACAATGAGTTCACTGTACTAAAATGGCCCCCACAGTCACCAGATCTCAACCCAATAGAGCATCTTTGGGATGTGGTGGAACGGGAGCTTCGTGCCCTGGATGTGCATCCCACAAATCTCCATCAACTGCAAGATGCTATCCTATCAATATGGGCCAACATTTCTAAAGAATGCTTTCAGCACCTTGTTGAATCAATGCCACGTAGAATTAAGGCAGTTCTGAAGGCGAAAGGGGGTCAAACACAGTATTAGTATGGTGTTCCTAATAATCCTTTAGGTGAGTGTATATCTACATATCATTGCCACGGTGCATAAAAAGTGAATCTTTCCTCGTGGTGTTCATCTCCCCGGAGGATGAACCATCGCCGGACCTTTCCTCTGCATGCATCTCCCCCAACGGTAACGTTGTAAACTACAATGTCCTAACAGCTGTATCACGACTAACTAACCTGTCTGTCTGCAGATCCCTCCTGTTGCCAACATGCTGCGGAGTTCTCGCCTTGCAAAGAAGCTTGTGACCAGGTACACACACACACACACACACACACACACACACACACACACACACACACACACACACACACACACACACACACACACACACACTCCTCGGCCCATTATAGTCGGCCTATGAATAGAGGTTTTTGAAGGGGAGTGGGGGTAAACTTGCTTTTTTTGTCTTCTGGCTCTTTGAAGTGAAGAAAAACGTCTCACCCCATTTCAATTGGGAGCAGGTGATGCTCAGAGAGAGAGAGAGAGAGAGAGAGAGAGAGAGAGAGAGAGAGAGAGAGAGAGAGAGAGAGAGAGAGAGAGAGAGAGAGAGAGAGAGAGAGAGAGAGAGAGAGAGAGAGAGAGAGAGAGAGAGAGAGAGAGAGAGAGAGAGAGAGAGAGAGAGAGAGAGAGAGAGAGAGAGAGAGAGAGAGAGAGAGAGAGAGAGAGAGAGAGAGACGAGGATGAAAGGGATGAAGAAGGACAGATAATGGACTGACTAGAAGTGTAATGGCCTCAGAGGTTGTGCTTCAGGTCTTGAGTGGGTGGGTGGGTGTGTTTCGGTGTCACGGATGGGGGTGGGTGTCGGTGTAACCACCAGGACCATTTTTAGCTCTAATGGCTGGCTACGCCCAGGAAACCAGCCGTTCTTCAAGAGGTGCCGGCGGTTGTATATTGAACCCGATGCTTCTTTAAGAAAGAAAGAAAAAAACTTCGACATATAGTTATGGGGGGACTGGGGATCAAACCGGCTACCTTGTGGTTGCGGGACGACCACTCATCCCCCTGAGCTACAGCCGCCCAACGAAATAAAGACGCGGTTCCGGGCTTTTTTTATTGACACTGCTGGTTTGGAACATTTCAAATAAACAAAATTAAACTGGAGCGTCTCAACTGTCAGCACCTGGTGTTATCATGAAGGTGATTCCATATTATCACAAGTTCCCCTCAAACAACTCAAAGAGTGTCTTCCGCTGTTTTGCCTCCGGGGCCAAAGTTGATGCTCACTTCGGGGCTAAGCGCCTTCATTCACTTTACCCAGCAGCTAGGAAGTCTTGAAGGAGCTGCAGCATTTGTGTTGGAGTGAAAGAAAAACGCCGACTCTCAGGCCTTGATGACACGCGATTGGAAAAGCGCTGCTTTTCTTCCTCTTCGGCGCCCACCGCTCGATGAGAAAGAGCCCGTCAGTCTGCCAGCCAGCACTTCTTCACCTTTCAAACACGCCGAGGGAGTCTTACAAACGGCCCGCTCGGTTTTCACAGTTGGTCTTTTGTTGCATCAGAGAGAGAGAGAGAGAGGTCCTCTTTGATTATCTGCCAACAAATCACTGTCGCTCCGCTTGGCGTTGTGTTTTCCTGTCACTTGTCACGCCAGGGCACTTGGAGAAGCAGCGGATGGAGTTCCCGCCGGTCT
Organism: Myoxocephalus aenaeus; assembly: GCA_038501785.1. Classification (NCBI taxonomy): domain Eukaryota; kingdom Metazoa; phylum Chordata; class Actinopteri; order Perciformes; family Cottidae; genus Myoxocephalus; species Myoxocephalus aenaeus. Next base: position 111,019 of record JBAMJR010000140.1, read on the forward strand.
AGATGGCTTTCCTCCGATACAGTTTGCTCCACCAAAGACGAGTCCAAGAACACCTGATTAAAAACACATTAGGAGCACCTGGCACGAGGGAGCCGCTCCCATCAGAAAGCAGAACTCCATGCTACAGCTGCTGGAAGACAACGGTTCTCTTTTTTTACCCACGTAAACAATAAGAAGGCACTTTAGTAATTCAGTGGGGACAGAACTTAACTTAACAGAAATAGGGCAAATTGCATGTGAAACAACCAACGTGCATGAAGACGATGTGTATAACTGGCCTCCTCCACATATCTGGCCTTTAACTGATCAATGCAGTGTTGCAGGAATGAGTCTCAAAAGCCAGAAATGAGTCAGCATTTTTACACTTCCGTTTGGAAGTGTATGGCTTCTTTAATTGTGTTTTAGTTTGATGTCTGAAAACGGCTCTGTGGTTAACACAAGCTTAAATTACATGAAACAGTAAACAGTAAACACCCCTTTCTTAAATCTTGAAAGCTTAAAGGCTAGACGAGACCATGCAGGTTGTCGGGGACAGTAAACATCACGTCGAACACATCCGCCTTAGGTTACAGCCACACTACTAAGTTTTTTGTTTTAATAAACTTCCTTTCTGCCTCCAGACTGCGTCCAGACGACTGCAGCGGTTTCCCCTAAAACAGAGATGTTTGAAACCGCCGTTGCCGTCGTTTTAGTTTGAAAACGGGTGGGTTGTGTTTGTGTGGACGGTCAAAAAACTGAGACCTTTTTGAATGACGGACAACCATGTTTGCTGCTTGATTGGGTCTCGTCACGACCCCTGTCACGTGATCCTTTTCCAGAAGAAAAACAACTGCCTCGACTGCCAGTGGTTAATTTCAACGTGGATAACGCATTAACGGCGTCGCTGACCTTGTTGGTCATGCTAACAGCCACCGTGCACTTCAATTCTGCATTGTAAAATGCTACTACTGTCTACATCCGCCGGAGGCAAGCGAGTAGTATTTGACTGCGCCCAGTGAACGTGATATGCGTTTTCAGGTGATGGAGCACTGACGGAGAAGATCTGCTGAAACGGACGGAGCTTGGACCATCAGGCACATTTTGGTTTTCTTCGCCTTTGTCGAACAACAGCAAAAGAGAGGAGACCTCCTGTCCTCACCAGCTCGCTTTCATGACTTCACACTTTAGCCAGAGACTGCTGGCAGCGGGCGTGTTCTCCCAGGCTCTTGCGCCTGTATGTTCACACAACACTTGGTTGTGGTGTGTGTGTGTGTGTGTGTGTGTGTGTGTGTGTGTGTGTGTGTGTGTGTGTGTGTGTGTGTGTGTGTGTGTGTGTGTGTGTGTGTGTGTGTGTGTGTGTGTGTGTGTGTGTGTGGAGACACAAACCACAAACTTGGATACCATATTGCTGTCTAGGAGAGCATATCTCAGAAGTGTTGCGACTGACTTCATAATCCAGCACTTTCCCATGGCCCGGACACATTCCTCTGTTGGGAAACATTAGACATGGCCGAAGGTGGTCTCCTGCACAGTGAGCATCATTTACTGGATGTCGGGGTCTTGATCAGTTCCAATAACTCAGTAATAGTCCTGGGGTGTTCCACAAGCCCTCTGTTTTGTTTTTTTGTCTCTTAACTTTACTTAAAGGAACAGTGTGTAGCTTTATGGGGATCTATTAGCAGAAATGGAATTTAATATGAATAAGTGTGTTATCTTTAGTCTGATCTAAAATGATCACAAATGGAGAGTTGTCGTGTTTTTGTTAGCTTAGAAGGAGACGTTTATATCTACATATAAATCTTTACAGTAGCCAAGAATGGACAAACTTCAACCCAAACACTGGGCTCGGGCCATACAAGCTTTTGCATTTTCGGGTTTTCTGTGCCCGCCACTACTTTGACATGGTAGAAGTTTCAGCCGGTTGCTATCTGCAAATTCCCCACGAGAGGGTGCCAGATCCTACACACTGCATCTTTAAACAGAAGAATACAAACGCACACCTTCTGAATGTTGCTGCTGTTGCCCTTCTGTTTGTCCACCTGAGACAGGAGGCTCTGGATTCCTCCGTCTCCTCCTGGATGCTGCTTTTCTCCTGCTGAAAGCGGAGGCGCTCAGTCTCCAGCCTTTCTTTAGGGCTACTGCGGCCTTCCTGGCTCTGTTTCCAGTGCCTTCTCTGCCTTCTCCTCCTGATTTCGGAGAGCTTCCTCCATCTTGCTCGATTCATACTTTGAGCAATAAGCATCAATGATGTAAACATCTATCTCGTCCCACCGGAGTCCTGCTCTCTGTCCAGCTTGTCTGCCCGTCAAGTGCAGCTTGATCCAGAAACCACGATGAAGATGCGTCTCTGTAAAGATGTGGGCACAGCACTCACCAACCAGCCTGAGGTTTCCTTTGACTGGACCTCAGCCAGGAGCAGACTGGGTGGTGGAATAGCCTTCAGGTGGCGTTTGGCCCAGCAGGTCTGGCTGGGTGGTTGGTGGTTCGGCTCCCCAGGAATTATTCCAATCCTTCTGCCTCCTTCTCCAATGTTGATGAGTGTATTCATTCAGAGGCCACAAGTTATCCAGTAATAAAGAAGAAAAGACGACACACTAGTGAAATCCGAGGGAGCTAACAGCTGCAGCGTTTAAATGCAGCTTCCATCGCAGGCATTTTTGTCTCTCGTTCAATTTGTCCTGAACCTTTTGACCACTGATAGCTCAACTAAAACACTATTCATTACCAGCTAATATTTTAAACAAATATGTGCATTCTTGACAACAAACAATACAGTGAGTGGTGTATCACACTATTCCGTCTCCTTTGTGAGATTATATTTTACTCCTCGTTGTGGTCTTCTAATGCATTTCCTAGCCATGACACCTTGCATTGCATCTGTGTTTGAAAGGTGCTGTGACACTTAATAAACCTGCCTCGCCTTAAGTTCTTAAACCCCTTTAGACTCCTGGAAAACCCTTCCAGAAATGTCTTTGAAAGACCAACAAGAAACACTACCAACAAGGAAAATAAGATGAATACTTAAGCAATAAGGTACGAGAGGCAGTACTGTGTCGTGCAATAATGTACTGTTCAAGGGAGTTTTTAGGCCCGACGCGCAGCGGAGGGCCGGTAAACCCTTGAACTGTACATTATTGTAGACACAGTACTGCCTCGATATGGGTACCTGCGACTTCATAAATAGTAATAGTAAGCTCCCTTTCAGCACAAAATAGTTGTAGCCAGAGAAAATAGTCCCGGGACGCACATACGGGACTATAAAACGGACTGCCTGCCAGTTGAAAGCAGGGTGGAGGATGACACTCAGCCACCGATGTAAAGAAGTGCTCTCGCTGCTTCTGTCCGTCTTTTCTCCGTCATTTTTCTCCTCCATGATGTTTAGAGAACTTGCCTCGCGTCGGGAAATTACCGACGTAATTATCTCTCACTGGAAATTATCACGATTTTGTGATCAAACCCTTTTCTTTTTTTTATACTAGAGGCAAAGATACAATAAGACAAACATACATACATACATACATACATACATACATACATGGAACAAAAAGTTGGTCACCTATACATTTATGCTGATGGTACACTGATGGAAATAAATGTAAATTCACCCAATAACAAATCAGTGATGATCCTGTGAGGTCACAAACACAATCCATTTTTCCCAATACTTCAAAAATTTATCAAACCGTAGATTCAGCGAGAAAGTCATTCTCTCCATATTTTGAACATCAGTTACAATATCTGTCCAGTCAGACTCTGTTGGATTCTTGGCCTGCAGCCATTTTCGTGTTACAGCTTATTTGCTAATATCTTTAGCAAATATTTGTCTTGCACCAATAGGTGATCTGCGATATTGCCCAAATAAACTGTGGAAAAGGAACAGTCAAGTCCATCTCCAAAAACAGTTTGTATTACTTGCATTACCACCTGCCAGTATGGCTGAATGGCTGGGCAGCTCCAGAATATATGGAAATGATCTGCCAGCTGTTCTCCACATTTCCTCCAACATAGATCCCTTCCTACCTCACCTGTTTGTATACATTTTAATTTGGGGGTTATGAAATATCTAATCAGATTCCGCCAACAGAATTCCCTCCAGAGACCCGAGCCGGTGGAAGTGGACTGCACAGAGCACATATTTGACCAGTCTTCCTCTGAAATGACATGTCCAGATTCTTTCTCCCATTTTAATCTAACCTTATCTGTTGAGTGTTTTCTACTGGATTGAATACTTGAGTATAATTTTGAAATAAGTTTCCTGTTGTCCATAGTTTTATATATGTCAATAAATATATCAATTAGGTTGGCATCACATTTCTCCTTTGTTTTAATCTCCTTATTAAAGTAGGTCCTGGTTTGTAAGTACCTAAAAAAATCCAGTTTTTCTAAACCATACAGCTCTGAGATTTTCTGAAAACTATCCAGTTCTCCTTTTGGTGAAATTCAACAGTAAGAAGTGATGCCAATTCTGTGCCAATGTTTAAACCTCCCATCAATCCTTGCCGGCCTAAAGTCCGGATCAAAAGCGACCCATCTCAACAGTCTAGACCGTCTTTCAAATAGTGGTGATCTACATTCCTTAAACAAGATTCTAAGAGGAACTTTAGTCCATCGATTTAAACTTTTAACATGCTGCTCATACAAGATTTTGCTACCTAATATGGATTGTAAAGGTATTTCTAGCTGTGAAGTTTCCAAATCTTTCCATTTTGCTATATACATTGGGTTACAGCAACATGCTAATGGTCTTAATTGTGCCGCCTTGTAGTAGTCTGTTAAACATGGTAATGATCTACCCCCTTTTTCTTTAGAAAGTTGCAGTGTTTTGAATTGAATTATTGGTCTTCTACCCCCCCATATGAATCTAGATATCCACTTATCCCATTCATTAAATTGTTGCAGTGGTACTACGGCTGGTAAGGATTGAAAAAGATACAGGAGTCGGGGGAGTACATTCATTTTTATCGTTTCTATTCTATTATGCATATCTAAGGGAAGTTGGGACCACCTGTCAATATCTGCCTTGATGTTTCTACTTATGGGGCCATAATTGCTATCATATATTTTGGAAATGTCTTTAGGTATTTGAATTCCCAGATATTTAAAGTCTGAGGTCCATTTGAAATGAAATCTATTTAGCATGTCTTTCTGAGGGGTGTAGTCATAACTTAGAGTTTGTGTTTTTTGCACGTTTAATTTATATCCAGAGTAGGTTCAAAATTTTTTTAGCGAGGACATCAGTCTAGGAATGCTGACCTCTGGTGTCGTAATAAAGAGCAAGACATCATCTGGATATAGACAAATCTTCTGCTCTAACCCTCTAACCAAGACTCCTTTTATCACCTCATCATCCCTGATTAACTGTGCCAGGGGCTCTATAAATAAAGCAAAGAGGGCAGGGCTGAGGGGGCAGCCTTGGCGGCAGCCTCTCTCCAAGTTGACAACCTGGGAGAGGTGTCCATTAATCTTTATTCTGGCGTTTGGTGAGGTGTATAGATTTCTGATACAACTAATAAAATCATCCTTAAATCCAAATCTTCTCAATGCCAAGTAAAGGTATTTCCAGCGAACCGAGTCTAAAGCCTTTTCCGCATCTAAACTAATCACTGTGGCTCCAATATTCCCCTTAATCACATGATCGATGACGTGTAGAACCCGTCTAATATTATCTTGTGTCTGTCTTTCACGTACAAAACCAGTTTGGTCTGGATCCACTAGTTCTACTATTATATGCTCTAACCTTTTTACTAATATTGACGCATACAACTTGTAGTCTATATTGAGTACAGAGATTGGCCTATACGAGCTACACTCTTTTCTGTCCTTTCCCTCTTTAGGAATAACCGAAATGATTGCCTCCTTCCATGTACCTGGTGGTTCGCCTTTTTTAAGTGTATAGTTAAAGCAGTCAAAAAGCATAGGCACTATTTGATCCTTAAAGGCCTTGTACCACTCGGCTGGGAAGCCGTCCGTACCCGGATTAGTTTTTAATCTAGAAATTGCTTTCCCTATTTCCTCCAATGTAATCTCTGCCATCAAGGCTTTATTCTGTTCTTGACCTATAGACGGTAGGTCTAATGACTCCAGAAATGAATGTATTTCCTGTGGGTTAGTTGTATTTGGTTCCTTATATAAGTCTCTATAGTAGTTTTCAAAAATATGTTCAATATCCTCTAATTTATGGCATATTTTTTTAGTTCTAGGGTCCCTAATTTCATATATGGAGCTGTCTGCTTGTTGTTTCCTTAACCTCCATCCCAGAAGCTTCAGGGCCCTTGGTCCATTCTCATAATATCTCTGCTTTGCAAATTTGGCTTTTTTCTCCAGTTCTTCCTCACATAGTTTGTTTATTTCTTTTCTGACACCTCTTATTTGATTTAGAATATAAGGATCCTTACTTTCGGTGTGTTCCTTCTCCAGAGCTTTAAGATTCTCTTCTAGATCAGACAGCTTTGTATATCTTTCCTTTTTTCTGTCAGTGCTAAGAACCTTCCTCTGATCACTGCTTTTGCAGCGTCCCACAAAACACTTGGCGATATTTCTCCATTATTGTTATTGTCCATATAATCTTTAAATTCCTTCTGCACATATTCCTTGCATGTCTTGTCATTCAAGATGCTTGTATTAAGTCGCCACAGCGTGTTTTTCTTTTTATTATCCAGATGCACAGTTAAATAAACAGCTGAGTGGTCAGATATGTCTCTGGCCCCTATCCTACAATCTTTAAGTCTGTGGCTATCTGAGTTGTAAGTAAAAAAATAGTCAATTCTTGAGTATACACCTTTACTTGCTGAATAGTATGTGAATTGTTTTTCTTTTGGGTGGAAGTCCCTCCATACATCGATCAGTCCTAGCTCCAACAACAATTTATTTGTTATCCTGGCATTAGGAGTTAGCCTCTTAAATGTATTAGATGAGTCATGTTGTTAGGTTGTAACTGAATGTTCCAATCTCCTCCACATAATAGAACACCAGAGGCCTCAGAGGCTATCAGATCAAAAATGTCCCTAATACAAGAACTGTCCTGCTCTGGTGGGATATACACATTGACTAATGTGACTTCTTTCTGGTCAAGATATCCTTTAACAAAGACATATCGACCCTCACTGTCACAGACTTTAGAAACCAGTCGGAAGTTCACCCTGTTAGAAATTAGTATCGCTACTCCTCTCCTTTTCCCTTTCTTATAGGACGAATGAAAGGTATTTTTAAACCCTAGTTTTTTTTTACTTTTCATGTTCCATGTAGTTAAGATGGGTCTCCTGCCAAAACATTACATGCAGCTTTTCCCTTTTCATCTTTGCAATTACCTTACCCCTCTTAATTGGATTGTGTAAACCATTTACATTTAGGGTAATTACCCTATATTCCTGACATTGCATTTAAACCCACAGTTAACACAAGAGTTATGTACCATTGCTGACCAAACTTGAACTATTCTTGAACCATAGAATGAACTCAACAAGTGAATACAAGACAAAACAAGCAAACATATCACAAAACTCAGGTGGACCTCCATTTTGAAGTAGAAAACCACTTCTTTTGTGGGGGGAGTAGTCTAGTTAGCCCCCAGGGCCCCCCTTCAGTGCAACCTATAATACCCCTACCTAGTGAGTGTATTTTGTGCACTTTGTGTGTTACCAGATCCCTTACCCGTATTCGGTCAACTATATTCACTCTATAAGCTAAGGGCGAGCCAATACAATTCAAAGAAAAAATAATAAAATTAATTTATATTCAGTATAGGAAAAATAAATTCCTCTTAGCGGGGTGGATGAGATTGAAAGGGAAGCAACAAATAGTATTTACGCTAACATAACAAGGGCATACAGTTTCATCCCTTAAAACAAATGCCATTAATAAATGTCCTTAGCTGGGCAGTAATCTTGCTTACCCGATTCTTTGCCGTTTAATATGAAAGATCGTGTGTCAGTCTGTTACCTCCCGTTTCCCCTGTCTCTTTATTTTGGCCGGTGAAAACCTCTCAGCTTCTCCTTAATCCGCTCTTGGCGGGTCTGTCGGCTGGATGTAGTCCCTGCTCGCTGCCAGATCCTCCTTGTCTTCTCCGGGATCCCAGACTCATCAGCCGACTTCTTCGACTCGACAGAGATTCCCCTGGTCTTTAAATCCCGTGCCGCATCTGCCGCGTTCCCGTAGATTATCGGCCCACCATTGAAGAAGACTCGTAACTTGGCTGGCGGTGGTGTTTGGAATCGCATTCCTTTTTCACGAAGAATTCTCCTTATTTGCGCATACTCCTTCCTCTTTGCCAAAGTTTCAGCGGGGTAGTCGTGGTCGAAGTAGATCCTCCTGTCATTGTGGTAGATCTCCTTCTTCTTCCATGCAGAGTGTAACACCAGCTCTTTAGTTTTAAAGTCTTGGAAGTATGCAATCACTGACCTTGGCTGCGCATCGTTGGGAGGCCTGGGGCCGAGCGCTCTATGACATCTCTGTATACCAAGTTCAGCTTCAGCGAGGGGCTCCAATTCTTTTTTTAATGAAATTCTCAATGAACTGCTGAGTATTGTCTCCCTCAGTCCCCTCTGGGATGCCATAAATGCGAAGATTGTTATGCCTCGAGCGTGCTTCCATGTCCGTAAGCTTCATCTGTAAACGTTCCTGAGTTTGTAGTGAGCTACTCAGCAACTCCTGGAAGTCAACGTTCCACTCTTCTAGGTCGGCTATGCGCGTCTCTGCTTCACCCACCCTGTCAGCTGTAGCTTTGAGGTCGGCTACTACTTCACCCAGCTTCTGTTGAATTTCCTTTCGGATGTCAGTTAGCTCCTCTTTCAAGTCTTCTCTGATTTTGTTTCGAAAGTTACCCAATTCGGACTTCATCTCCGTGGCCATGTTTTTTTATGTCTTCACGTATGGCGGCAATGTTACCTTCCATGTCCACCGCAGCTAGCGTTAGCTCGGTATTTTGGCTGCGTCCGCCATGACACTCTCGACGTTCGTCCGTGATGGCCCCTTCAGTCGTTGTTTTATCAGTTTTATCCACTTTCCCATATGGCTTTCCCTTGCTCTTCTTGTGTTTTCCCCCTTCCATTATTATTGAGCACAGATTTTAAAAGTCACACGTAATTAAATTGGGGAATAAACTCCGACCGACCGGGGTGTTCTTTATGCGACCGTTCGCTTCGGTCTCATCCCGGAAGTCCTCCGATCAAACCCTTTTCATTCCTCATCTTTAGGTTAGGGAGGAAGTGACGTGTGTGTTGTCGTTCGTTATGCTAGTGTGGGGGATGCTACGTGAGCTTGTTAGCTGTTCCGTTTGAGCTACTGTTAGCGATGAACCCCGTTGCAATACTGTGAACACTCAAGCAATAAACCTGCAAGTTAAGGAAACCAACGTCTGCGAGTCGTTACTGCAGACGTTACAATATCAAAGTTTACACCAAACATGTTTGGTAACTGTCAAGCTTGAAATGACAACTAATGGTCGCGCAATTTAAATCTACCTGTTATTTTAAGTGCGCACTGATATGTAACGCTTTAAATGTAAACAGGCTGTACAGTACTTTATGGCTGAATAAAGTACACCCCGTGACTCACTCTCAACCAATCAGAATGCTTGATTTGATCTACCCATATTATAATTATACTTATGTGATGTCAGTGTGCGTTGAGCTCTGACTCTCTGAGAAGAGTGCCCCGTTAGATGCAAGTTGGTTGAACTAGTAAAGGTTTTTAATACTTCTGTATGTTTCTCCCATGTCGCAGCTCGCCACTATAAAGAGTGAGTCTCGTCTGAAGCATCTGCTCCAGAGGTTACCCAGTTACTGTCCGGAGTTGATGGTGAGTACTCTTCCTCTATGACAACAATGCTGGCTTGATCAGCCGGTTGTTTATTTGGGTTGGGATGTCATCATGCACCCCTTTTTGCAGCACAAGGCTCAATACTCCACTGCAAAGAGGTCTTCAAAATATAATTGGAACAAAAAAATTGTATTTAGTAAGGTTATCTAATTATTAGCAAAGCTAATTGTGTGGTTTTTAAATTATATATTCCATAATAGCTGATCGTCGCAGACAATAACATTCTGATTACAATAGTAAACTATTAATACATTTACAGTTTACTGTTTCATGTATTATTGCATTTGATTTACTATTTAAAGTATTTTTTTATGATCACCAAATGATTTGGGAAATGATCTCTGGGAAGTGAGAAAAAAAAAACGCCTGCAGTGACTGCTGATCGCCATAGGTGTCGCTAAAGAGAACTGAACGGAGATCTTCTCGACTGCTATTTTAAACAGGAAGTGGGTTGGTGGTTGCGGTTACTAAAATACTGGAGCGCACACACACACACACACACACACACACACACACACACACACACACACACACACACACACACACACACACACACAGGGGCAGAGCTTCCCCCCATCATTGGGTAATTACAAAGCAGAGAGGCTGGTTTGCTGCTGGTCCCCCTCTCTCTCCATCAGCCTCACTGTAATTAGACCGAGGCGGTCTGAAACGAACATGTGTACCAATGCAAAAACACGGTCAGCTATTGGCCTGCATTGACAGTACAATCCCGATGCACATGTGTGTATTATTACAGCCGCTACTACAGCTGTATTGGGACATATTACTACTAAACACGTGGCCGATAGCGTTGAGATGTAGCTCTTAGTGCTGTCATTGTACCAGATATGTTGGTTTTGTTGCCATTCTTTTGGCCAGATCTACATGCTAACTCAAAATCATGTGCGCCATTTTCTAAGAACGTTTTTTCTTTTTAAAGTTCAGTAAAACATATCCAGTACTCATGACAAAGGGACACATTTACTATTACTTGAAATCTTAAATTGAATGTACAAAAAAAGACTTCCAGGTCACAGAGGTAAACAAAGGCATTGAACACAACACGTGGCTGCTGTTACATAAGTCCACTAGTTAAGAAGAGAAGGGACAAAGGCCAAAACATGAAACATGAGCGTTAAAAATCATTCTTGACCCTAAAAACAACTAACACCAAGCTTGGTTACCATAGAGATGGTTCAGTTATCATCATTTGACCTAAGCGGGATATGACTATAGGACTACATGACTACGTCCACTTGTTATACACAGTCTGTGAATACGTCCACTTGTTATACACAGTCTGTGTGAGATACACAAGTTCAATTTAGTTTTTTTGAGCTGCAGATGCAGACTGTGACAGAAACACTGCTTAGTTGGTCTAATGCAGGGATGTCAAACATCCGGCCCGCGGGCCGGATCCGGCCCGCCAGATAACTGTTAAAATTACAGGAAAAAAAGGTCTTGCTAACCACTGAGCCACAGTCACAATTGATGGGGGCACTGATATTACTATAGATATTGCTCAACTGTCCGTATTCATTCGTGGTGTTGATGAGATTTTGGCGGTCACTGAGGAGTTCCTTGAGTTGATACCCATGACAGACACCACTACAGCCAATTACATTTTTAGCGCTCTCTCGAAGCGCTGGACCGGGTCGGAGTGGACTGGACCCGTGCTGTCAGTGTGGTACAGACGGTGCACCATCAATGATCGGGAGAAAAACAGGCGTTGTGACGAAATTCAGGGAGAAAGTACAAGCTGCAACTGGAGGATAACGTTTTGGGACATTTCACTGTATTTTTCATGTTAAAAATGGATCACGTCATGAAAGTGGCGTCACAAACGCATCACAACGCGAGGGAATCTGCAGAGGAGAGCCCAGGCAGATAAACAGTGGGCTGATGTCTGAATTTTTGGTCTTTATGTTTCTAGTTTATTGTAGAAAGACGTTAAAATCGGGTTTATCATCCAAAAACCTTCACCAATGATTTAAACATAGAGAAATATTGTCATTATGTATGCGTTATTATGCTATGATTTTACTGGTCTGGCCCACCTGAGATCAAAATGGGCAGCATGTGGCCCCTTAACTAAAATGAGTTTGACACCCCTGCTCTAATGTAACAAAAATTAAATAAGGTATCAGACACGCCCCCACAAAGGCTCTCTGCTTTGGCTCATGTAAACTGCAGCATTATTCTTCCTGTCATGTTGTTGCCTCATTGGCCCCGGCTACATCACAAATCATGTTTATGCCTCGTGTGAAGACACCGGTACTTCCCGCGCCGCCTCATAAATGATGCTGACGCCCGCTGACGGGACCCTTTGTTCCCCGGCCAAGAGACACACGAAGGGAGTGTTAGCAGTGACGTGGAAACTTCACACAAAATGACTGTCCTGTGGAAGCACAAGAGCATGAAAGCTCTCTCTCTCTCTCTCTCTCTCTCGGTATCTTGGTCCCTCTCTTGTTCATGAGGATTAATCCCAAGAAATCTCACCACAAAGCCAACAGGACGTTTATAGGATTCATGTGTTTTCCTGTTTTTCGACATTGTTGTGATGCAGGCAATGTAACGCTTGCTTCTCTGGGAAATCACAGAAAAACAACTGCAGTATTTGTTTTCACTGGCAGATATTTTTTTTGTAATTACTGGAGTATGTTGTATATATTGTACATGTTTATTTCATAGACTGTATGTAAGAAGTGGACGTAGTCATGGTGATGTCACCCATTGGTTGGTGGACTGACGTTTTGATGGCTGGAGTTCGGCGATTTTGCCGTCGCCATCTTGAGTTATGGCCGTTGCCATGTTGGTTTGGTTGTTTTCTGGAGCCAAGAGTCCAGTACCAATGGGGGCCAATGGGGTGCGTCCACTGTCCACGGGAGTTGCCATTGCACTCCGGCAGTGTTGTTTGCGTTCTGTACGAGCCATATACGTCATATTATGTATGTGAACCATCCAACTCTGTGTCCTTTATCAGTTCATTTCAGGGCCAGTGTTTCAAGCTATGTGTTTTATTAAACCTCAAGTCATCTGACGTTAACCTTTCCTTCCCCTTTGTTTTCTAGAATGAACTTTGGACGTGCATCAACTCTTCGCTCCCAGGTGAGAGAAGAGCGTTGACATGGAACCCTGTGTGTGTAAATGTGTAAATGTTTCCCTCTCCTGTCTGGGTGAACCCACAGACGTATCACCCACTGTGTAGTTCCTCTCGGCTCTCTCAGCGTGGCGGCAGTTAGCTAGCCGCTATTTGGTTTTGTATTCATGGGGAAAAAAAATATTTCGATAGGCACATGGTTGTTTTAATTGTCATGTTTATTTTCTATTACTTGAAAAGGACACACTTGAAAACCAATCCCAATGTCCACGATACCAGACACACAGACACACAGACTCTGAGCCGTGTCCCCACAAAGTCCATGAGGGTTTTAGCGCTGTCCCACAATCCATAACACAATCGTATTGATCAGATGAGATGGAGATGAGAAAGAAGAGGAGCCTTCTGCCTGTGCCCTCTTGACTTTAATAATTTGTCCGCTTTCCTCATGTCCGTTTCACCGATTCGCTGAAGCTAAAGAGCCAATCGAAGTGATCTCTCCCACCGACGGGCTCAACGTGCGGAATTGGCCGGAAAAGCCTCGGACAAGGGCCGACTAGTGCCAACGGACACACCGCAAAGAAACTTGGGCCACAGACGCTGAGGGGGGACGACAAAGTGATTGGGTTTTACACTGGAAGCACTCATCAGAGAGAAAGATCTATGCATCTAAACCAACCGCCTTTGCAATAACTCAAAAGGAGGCACTTTGACTCCAGGATTGACCCGAACCAAAACATTTCAGCCAAGCTTCGGCTCCGTGTATCTGGTTGCATGAGAAGTAATGGCAGCGAGTGAAGCTGTTACAGCTGTGAGCCGAGCTTGGTCTGACCAGAGCAGAAAGCAGGCCACGGATCAAAGGCCTAAATCCTGCCGCCTGTGCTCGGAAACAAATGTACCTGTCAGAAGCCTAATAGCCCCCAGATTGGGAGGTATTGTTATCCTTTTCTTCTCTTTGCACCCATTAAGCACTGGCGTCTGTGAGGACGGAGCCTCCCTTCAGAGCCTGTCGGGCTCTGAGATATGGTCGATTCTCCTTCTTTTCTCTTTCACTGGAGCTGGAGCTCAACGTAGAACACAGTAAATCGTAGAGGGTGTACTAAGATGGCTCGGTGTATTTTTGGTGCACCGCAGGAAAACATTGTGGTTAATTATGTGTCTCAGCCAAGCTAATGAGTTTGTATAGTGAGGCTGTTCTTAAATAGACAAACCCATTATTAGAAAGCATCATTGCTGTATCTCGTAACTTTTATTGTTTTAAGACCCCAGCAAAGAATTAACGTTTAGCTTTTTGTGAAGCGCTAAAGTGCCTTTAAGACCAAGGTATTGACGCCTGGAGCTCGATGAGAAGAACACATGTGGTAACGCACAAACACTGGTCAGGAGGTCAGGAGGACTCGCAGCTCATCTCCTGTGAGGTGTTGCCTCTAATCTGCCACATCTTTTGTTCATAGTTCTGTTTCTCGTCAGCAAAATTGTGTTACATTTAATTCAAAATCACTTTTTAATTTAAAATAACAAAATATTACCGTACTTTTCGGGTTATAAGCCGCTACTGCCTTCGGTCAGTGTCCCCGACAGCTCCCCGCTGTAGCCAGCTGGGGCTCCTGCTAGCGCTCCGTCACTTCCCCGCTAACTTCCGCTAGCTCCCTGAAAACCACCGAAGGTAGCGGGACCAGGCTCGACACCCGACTTGGGCAGAGGGGACGCGGGCAGTAGCAGCAGCAGCGGGCAGTAGCAGCAGCAGTGGCCGGTAGCAGCAGAAGCGCTAGCTAGCAGCGCTAGCTAGCAGCGCCACTCTGACAGGTGTGGCAAATCAAGATATTAAACCTGGGACTGGTCACAATAAACGAGCACTCTGAAATGTAGTGCAGTTTTATCACAGGTTTGGGATAGCGTGCCATTTGGCATGCTGACGGCAGCACTGTCCACCAGAGGAGCCACCGAGTCGAGCGTCTCTGAGGCGGTTCCTTTAACGGCATATGCAGACATTCTTTGGTTCTGAGCGATCCAGCTGTTGCATCAGCTGGCTGGTCTAGGACAGTGCAGCCGGGGAAGGAGACGGATGTGGAAGTCCTGGGGTGGTGCGATTCCCCGTGGTCTGCCGATGTGACAGTCCTGCAGGCAGCGTGCCAATGACACGCCCCCTCCCCTCAAACCACGGATTGTCTTGGCAACGTGCTCACTAATACAGACTTTAACGAATTTGTGAACAGAATTTAAGGGAAAACCCTTCTTGTGTGCGGAGAAAATAGTGTCAGTTGTCCACACACTGCACAAGCTCCATGAAACAGATACACATAACATACGGTGGGTCCGTGGTGTTTGATTTGTCTCCAGGAGTGTCCAGGAAGTCGGAAGGCTGGGTGGGGCTGGGCTGCTGCGAGCTGGCCATCTCAGCTGAGTGTCGCAGGGAATGCAGACAGGTGAAATATCGTGAATGTAGTGTGGCCCACTTCCTGTTTTCAAGAACAAACTCCCGGACATTCGTTTTTGCTGTGTTGTCATTAAACTTTTTCCTTTTCCTTTATAGGCGTCATCTAAAAATGACATAACTAAAGTATGCAAAAAAGTTACCGAGGTAAGTCCAATAACATGAATTGAGTACCTGCAGGGGAAGTGGTTTTGTATTCTGATAATGATATAAAAGAGCAGAATTGATGTGGAGACTCAGGTTATCTTATTCTGGCAGAATTAAGTTGAAATAAAAAGATATATTTCACCACTATTTTTAGTGTACTTCTATGAATAATTCAAGAGAGAAGTAGTCATTTTCTCATAGTCTTCTATAGAACCAGAGGTGTCGCCCCCTGGGGGTCAGTAGAGAGAATGCAGGTTTAAGAAACCTCCGCATCGGCTTCACTCAACAGAAGGGCAGGTTGCCGCCTGGTATAACTGCTACCACTGTGAAGCTGTATACAATACTAATAGTTACTTTTTATGAATAAGTTTCAGTTTTTTCTGTATTTTAAAAGAAAACCAAATAACATCGTTTAAAAGTCAACTTCATAGATTTGGAAAAGAACAAAAAGGGATACAAAAAGTCTTCCCATTAAAATAAGAATACAGTCATCTTGATGAAAAAATAGAGGATAGAGTTTCCACAAAATACATCCAGCTTGCTGCAAGGAATCAGAAAGATCATTTTGCAGTGGTTTCCTGTAGCGGCAGGGTATTTTCACATCTATAGGCCTCTCAGAATCTGAGGAAGAGAAACCACTCTTTGGTTTAACTGCTTATGATTCACTGACTCATTCTGAGGCCTTTGAATTAATCACTCTGCCAAATCAGATGTAAACCACTGAGACACTGCTTTAGTATGTTGTGGCTTTTGACTCATACTATGTTCACATTAATCACCACCAGCTTCTCTCTTCTCCTTTTAGAACTCCCTCTACAGCTGCATCACCAAAAATGAAAGTAAGTTGTCTCACACACACACACACACACACACACGTAACCGAAATATACAGTGACGCCAACGACTGCAAACACTGATCTCACATCTCCCTCCGGCCAATAAATAAACAAACAAACCCATCAAGACCACCACTATCTTCTCGGGACCAATAGATGAACTCGTTAGTATTCTCTCTCTGTAGATACACAACATGCAGACACAGACACACACACACACACACACACACACACACACACACACACACACACACACACACACACACACACACACACACACACACGCAGATACATGTTTTTTGCCTGGCAGGATGTGCGTGGCAGGATGTGCGGTCACTAACTTCCTGCTGAGAGGTCTTTTTGCGTTCGTTAATGTCAGCTTCAGTCTAAATAATCAAATCTGGGGAGGTTTCAAGGGTCCAGTTCAAGTCCATGAAACAATACTAAAGACCAAAAAGTCAGTTCAAGAGTGACACAACAATTTATTCCACATGCGTAATGACACTGACGTGTGTTGTAACGTAACAACTAACCACTATCGTCAGTTTATTTTCAGACAAAAGTTAAATATCCGATCTACTCCTGTTCTATTTCTATTGCGGTACAAATCTTCTCATCTTACTCTGAGTTTCCCAAAATGTTGAACTGTTTTTAAATAAATACTCACCCTGAGTATACCCTGATGTGTATTTAGGTGTATCACCGTGTGTGTGTGTGTGTGTGTGTGTGTGTGTGTGTTCCCGCAGTGGGCTCCACCTGCTGCAGCTATGCAGGGCGCCACACCACCTGCAGGGAGTACTGCCAGGCCATCTTCAGGACCGACTCCACCCCCACCGTGTCCCAGATCAACGCCGTCAACGAGTACTGTCAGAGCCACAGCCCCCAGCTGCTCAGCTGCGTCAGCAACTTCACCAAGTCCTACCCCATACGCAGCCCCATCGACAGTGAGTCTGTGCACGCTGCGCCCTGCACACATCCAGCCTCCCGTTGAAACCTTCACGACAGAGCATCATTCCTCAAATACAACAGCATTAGTAGGGAACTCTCTTCCAGAAGCACTCCAATGAGCATCTATCTTTGTTGGCGTTAAAGGTGCAATGTATAATGTCTCGCCACATGCTCCAAACCGATAGAGGCAGCATTTCACCTCTACCGGGTATATACAATTTAAATTTACAGACATCAGTTGCCACTACGACCCCAACTTTCATCTCTTCATACTGTTCTTTTCCCAACCACAGCTTCATGCATCTCGAAACACACATTCATTTTGTTTAACACCTGTGTGGTCTTAATATCTATAAGCAACCCTTTATGTACAGCAAAATGCTTTATTTAAAGTGACAAGGAATATTGAGTGCATGTTGAATTTTTTTTCTAAATCATATAATTTTTTTAAATTCAAATCAGAAAGTTATAACTAAATGAATCGCTCATAAGCAGTTGAAACGTGTATGAGCACTGTGTGTTGTGCCAGCAGAGTTACACAATTCACTCGTCTGACCTGCTGTCCGTTTAGCTGGAATCAAACTGAACATTGTGAAACAGCTCGACTTATTTTGTCACTTTACTTGGGAGGTTTTTGCTGCCAAGAAACCCACAGCACTCGACATCAGACAGGCAGCTGCAGCAGACTGACTAAAAAACATGCAGGGCGTGTGGGACACAAGCACACCGACACTGGACAGTTCAACTTCAGTGTGTTAATGAGCTTGAAGTCGTAATGAGGAAACAACATGGACGCTACTAAGAAGAGTGGCGTACACTTATATATTTTTGGGATTATTCCAAAGCTACATGAATGTCTCCCAATGTCAATACAAGAAAAAAACAGACAAACTGAGCCAAAAAAGAACCTCTTTGCCAGAGGTGACTAACCTTATGTTGACGGAACATCAGAAGATGAAGTAAAGAGGTTTTCTTATTGAAACGCGGCTGGTTGTTTGTGAGTTTTGGCAGCTTAATGTGTAGACACTGACCCTCTTAGTGGTATGGAGGTCCTGACCGTACCAGCCCACTTTCACTGCTGGGTGTGGACCTAGAGTTTACAGTAGGATCTTTTTGTTTACTGTGCCACTAACCATGTAGTATACGTGTTATATTCTCTGGTGGGAGCCATAACTATCATGATACCTTTACATATTCCAGCACTCATTCATCCACCCGTGCCTCCCATCCAGGTCTGTACTGCTGTGACCGGGCCGAGGCCACCCACTGCCAGGTGGCGTGCCGGCGGATCCTTCGCACCATGAGCACGGAGCACGAGATCATGGAGGGTCTGATCGACGAGTGCGGCTCCCAGCCCCTGCCTCAGGAGCCCATGTGGCAGTGCTTTCTGGGCAGTGCCCACCCTCCCTCCCCGCCTGAAGAGGAGACCCCCCACCCCGCCAAGATGGACTGCGCCAAGCTGCACTGCTGCGCCAAGGCCAACACCTCCCTCTGCAGGTAGGGCGCACCGCCGAGCGGAAACCGGCGGAAAAGCGTCGCTGTTCGGAGCGCTCGGTTGAGCTGACGTGTGTGTGTGTGTGTGTGTGTGTGTGTGTGTGTGTGTGTGTGTGTGTGTTCCGCTCTGACAGGGACATGTGCCAGGAGATCAGCACCAACTGGGGCAGCCAGACCTGGCAGGACTTTGACCAGCTCTGTGAATACAACCCGGTGGAGACAGAGCTCATCAACTGCCTGGCCGACGTCAGAGAGCCCTGTCAGCTGGGTTGCAAGGACCTCACCTACTGCACCAACTTCAACAACAGGTCAGACCCATGGATGCTCCGAACTGATCCCTATTCAGTTTGTATGGTTACACAACGCAAGGTGATCGCAACCGGCTACAACTCAATTCATCCTCCTCTTTAAAAGGATGCTTTTAGAAGCAAGTGAATTAGAAGAGCATACTTGCATCAGCATTGCAATAAATGACATGAGGGTTTTGATGATTTATTCGGCAAATTACCATCATAAAAGTCTTACACTTAAAAGTTTATTTAAACTACCATTTTACAATCACTTTTAACTAGGGCTGGGCACTGATTTATATACTGTTGTTAACTTGCTGTTGCTCAGAGAGTGCCTGTTATATTGTTCTGATAACATTACTTAAAAGTGTTACACTAGTTTATCATTCATTATTGAATTTTGCGCATAATGCGATTACTCGCTGTTAATCACAGAGAAATCATGCGATTAATCAGTTAAAGACAAAACGCTGTAATGCTTCACCAGAGAGACACCACCCTTTTAGAAAGCCTTTCATTTTACTGGAGAAGGGTGTCTGTCAGTCTTGGTTCTGGTTCTCCACTGCCTCCCTTCCCTCCAGCGGGCCCAGCAATACGGCCTGGGTCTTCATCAGCGTGGTGAAGCCCTGCTCCTGGAGGAGGAGTTCTCCTCCTCCTGCTGGAGCTTCCGACTGCAGGTCCAGTGAAGCGAAAAATTCCAAATTGAATCGTCTGTTTACATTTCAAGCGTCACATTTCACGTTTGGGATGACGTGATTACATCATGCTGGGTTAAATAGTTGTTGCTTATATATTTACACCGTTCTCCATAGCTCTCCATATGACTGCTTTTATCTCCAACACTTCAACACGGCTTGTCAGCTGCTTTAAGCTCCTCGCTTTAAACTCCAACTATTAGTTAACTACTCAGTGCTGACATGGAAATGAAGAACTCCCCTGCTTCCGGGACTTGAACTTAAAACCAAACGTAATAATGCGATCACCTCAGCTCATTTCAACTTTTTTCCACTGTTTTCAGTTCTGACACCAGCAGTCAGCGACGCTACAGTTGCACACTTCCAGTTCCTGACAGAAAATTTTGCCGTTTCTATTTTCACAAGATTATTTGTGCCATCACACGCATTTGGTAATCCTCCTGTGTGAGAATGCATAATTTCGAGCCTGAAGACAGAGAGGGGAAACGAGAGACATTGTTGCACTGAACCCAGTGTGACCCTGGAGTTATAAGCACCGCAGCATGTTTTACACACTGTCTACAGATGGGGCCAAAGGCCAAATGGAACAGCTTCAAAGGCTGCACTGGGAAGTCACACCAACACACACACACACACACACACACACACACACACACACACACACACACACACACACACACACACACACACACACACACACATAAAAACAAACTCAAACATACTTCACACATACACACAGCAGTCTGCCGGTCACCTGGTGAGGGAGGCAACCACAAGAGCTCCCAGACATTTAATACAGGAAAACATTTTGAACAGTCGAGGCCGCAGAAAGCTGTGGGATTCAACTAGATTAGAGTATAACATCTTATTTAGATAGTGACCATATTTGGTCTTGGTCCCGCAGCCTCCTGCCAGAGGGAAGGGACTCGAACAGTTTGTGTCCAGGGTGAGAGCGGTCAGCTACAATCTTTCTCAGTTTAATTTACTAAATGAACATCATGCTGTATTGAAGAAGAAATGGGATGACAACAGAAGCCACACCAGAACTTCAGGATCCGTCATATTACACATATAAATTTTAGCAGTGGGCTGTGCATTTTCGACCTAGGCCTTCTGTGCCGTCTGATATTGTATACATAAGCGCATGACGGGATGCTGCGTCATTAACGGACAATGCATGTAGTCCACATCAACAAGAACCAGTCACATTTAGTTATGTAGCCGAGGGTTTATCTTGCGCCTATACTTCACTTTATTAATAAAACAACAAGTGGTTTGCACAAGACGGCAACCACTTTTATTCTCGTTCCACACTTCATTAGAACATTTCCTCTCCTCCTCTCCTTCCATTTTTCCCTTCACAATAAAAGCCCCAGAAACGTACATCAGAACACTGCTTCCTAGAGAGCTGTTCAAGTACTCAATATAATGGCTTACAGTTATAACAAAACATGACAAAACAATCCAACAAAACTGCGGCACTAAAACACTGCACACACAAGAGCACGAGCCAATCAGAACGAATGATATTAACTAACGTAAAATGTGGGTTATAAGCAGCTACAAACACAAAAAGCAGAAAAAGCAGTTCACTCACCAGATGCTGTTCACTTAATAAAGACAAAGTCCATCTGCCTCTCTTTGTTAACAAATAGTTCAATGACGTGGTTGTTCAGTTTATCGGTGCGCTTCATGGACGCCATTGAGGATCGTCACTGCCAAACATGCAACCCTCCATGAGAAAGGCATAAAGTAAATTCGCCACCAAGTCCGTTTCTCATCCTCCTTCAGCCATTGAGTATGAAAAAATGTGTTTTAGTTTTTCATTTTTCATCAAATCTCTTGTATTTTATGTTTTTGTGCAGTGTGAAAACAAAAGCTGTCCGTCTGTCTCGAGAGTAATGTAGTGCAGTACAACAATAACAGCTCCATGTCAAAAGCAGATGTGGCATTCAGCATGATGTATTACCAAACAAACAAGTCTGGAGCGCCGAGTTTGGAAATGTCATGGAAACCAGTTGCCGCCTGGAAGGAAAGAAGAACTCGACACAGTTAACCGTGAGCATTGAGCTCAGCTCAGTGAGAGCTTTAGTGACTTACTCTTAACAAGAATCAGCTGACGGACGCATTTAGTTCTGGTTTGAGAGGAAAACCACGGTTGACCATTTTTGGGGTGAAATAAAGTTAAAGATCCAGGGCTTCACACACACACACACACACACACACACACACACACACACACACACACACACACAGGGCCGCTTCAAGATAAACACGGCGTTCACTCAACAGGAGAAAATGGAATGATGGAACCACACCCTGAACTTTGGCCTGGAACCGTCTCCCTTCAAACCACCAATTAGCTGAGTCACTTGAGACCAAACCCACCAATCAGACATCAAAGACACTTCCTGGTGCGGTGGAAGAGGAAAACAGTCCCTCGCATTATGCAGACGGGACTCCCTCTGAGGACACTTACATACACTTAAGGCTTCCTCCAGTATTTTTCTGTCACGCTCACATGAGTGAGCAGGTGGTTGTGTACTCCGGCCGTGCCGCGGCTTGAGCAGCAGCAAGTGCGTTTTGTCCGTGAACACACCACCCTCTCCTCGTTCTGTGTGGCTCATTCTGAGTGGGTGGCGAGATCACCAGGACGTAAATGCCGACAGCAGGCCAAACAGCTGGTTCCTCAATAAAGTCGAGCCGGCTACTTTATTGCATACATGTTTTTATTCTGATAGAAGTCTGATGACTAAGTTTCCATTTGCTGTTGGTGTACATTTTACTACCACAAGCCTCTTCAACACAATGCGAGCCCACAGCTATGAGTTTATATACAGAGGCTAGATAAGACATGGATTTAAAAGTATGTCCCCCCCCAATAAAATAACAATAAGAGTGTATTTAACTCTAGTAAAGCATTACACCAACCATCATTGTTACAGTTGTGAAGATTTCAATAGATAAATCATGATCTAATGCTTCTGAATGACGACGGTTCTGATCAGTCCTCCCCTTACCTCCCTACTTTTTCCCATTGGTTGCTCCATACTCTTGTGTAATTTCCTACTTATTTAAGCATCCAGCACAGGCCTTCATCCCATGGTTGTATCATACACTTTCTCCATGCGTGTGTTTGCATGTGGACGATCAAACTCAATAGTTCTCCCTCCGTCCTCAGGCCGACGGAGCTGTTCCGCAGCTGCAACGTCCAGTCGGACCAGGGCGCCATGAACGACATCAAGCTGTGGTCCAACGGGACGATCAAGATGCCGTTCATGAACATCCCGGTGCTGGACATCAGGAAGTGTCTGCCGGACATGTGGAAGGCCGTAGCCTGTTCCCTGCAAATCAAGCCCTGCCACAGCAAGTCCAGAGGGAGCGTCATCTGCAAGTAAGTCTACTGCAAGGTTTCCCTTGATCAACGTTTTTTGCCCACCGATATCCAAACACACATCTCTTCCTGTCTCCCTCCATACTGCTCCGTTAGCCACTACGATCCATGTGTGGCCTGCCAGTCGCCCCAGACTCTCATTTGATTGGATGATTTCACGGAAGGATTCAAACTGGGAGAATTCATTCAGTTCACTGGACCTTTAACCAACACCCACAGATAGGTCAACACTGACATTGTCAGTCAGTATGAACACTCTTAGTTAGTTCTACCTGTGCTTTTGGTGCTTTGAAAAGTCCAAATGTGAGCCTGTATTTCTCCCCCTCCCCAGTCGCAATTACGACCAGCTATACCTACTGGTTTTCTGTGAACTATCGATTCCTCCTGTAGTTTACATCCCATCTGGAGTGACGTCTGTGTGTTCTTCGGCGGCTCTATAAGCAAAGAGCTGCTTGTCCTTGTGACCCAGTAAAAGTCCAGCCAATGGGCTGTTGTGTCTGCTACTGGTGGATATAGTATTAGCCTGTATGAGTTTGCATTTTGGAAAATTATCTCCTTTTAAAAAGTACAAAAAGTACAACTACTTAGCTATTAAAGGTTCCTGTTTGCAGTGTAGCCATGAGTACAGACCCAGTAGCACAGAGCGTTCTAAGTTCTAGATGAACAAGAGGCAACATAATAATGTATGTTTTTGCACTGATGGATGCTTAAGAAGACTCATCCCTTAAGCCTGCTTTATTTACAATGTTTACTGAGGGAATAAATCAAGAGAGAAGTAGAGTCATTTTCTCATAGAGAGTCGATTCAGCATTGGCTTCACTTTTCGAAACCGGAGGTTGCCGCCTAGTCGTCATTTGTCTCGGCATGTTTGTCTATATATCCTCAATTCCATTGTTTTTCTCCCACTTCCCTTGAATGACCTTCCTCCGTCCATGGCACACTGCTCTCATCCAGCTACTGGCTGTGTGTGCTGGCAGAGTCTATCGCACAAACCTCAGATCTGCATTTGTATAAATAGAATGATTTATTCTTATCGTTTGTTTCAAGCTGTGTCACACTGGCTTTTTGTTGTTGTTGTTGTAGTTATCTATTTTCTGTCCTCAGGTCGGACTGCTTGGACATCCTGACCCAGTGCGGGGACAGGAAGCGTTTTCACGAAGGACAAACTCCAGAGAGGATCTGTGAGCTGCTGTCGCCCATTGACGACCCTGAACGCTGCATCCCGCTCCACAAATACCTCAGTGAGTCAGTAGCTCATGGTCTCCTGTAGCAACATGTAGGGGAGCTCAGTTACAAATGGAATTAATAACAGTATATATTATTGTTACTGGAAAGAAACCTTTATAAAAAAACTAAATTGCCTCCTCAGATTAGATAACCAGCTGTCACCCTTCAAAAGCTCATGCAGTCCAAATGTGCAAGTGAATGGATTTGTGGCCACCAGGGGGCGGAACTCCACAGAAGCTGAGCGACACATTAGTGACATTATTCATCTCATAACATAACATACAGTTAGTATTGCCACTGGTTCCAAGTGGCTTCCATCGAATTTTTGGATCTTTGCAGAATATACATTTTCTGGTTCCAGGCGTCTGAATCCGTCCACAGTTTCTTGATTAAAACAAGTAAATGAGCAATTAACACAGCAAGGGGGACTCACGATTACTCAATCAGCGCCATGGGTGGGATTAACGCTGTTTTCAAGCTGCTGTTGTCAAACTGTTGTCAGTTGTGCCGAGGACGAGGAGCAATAATAACAACAATGGAGACCACATTCTCATAAAAACACCCACAAAAAACAAAAGAAGATTCCTCTTCATTCACCTCTTTTATTGTCATATACACTGTCTGTGTGTGTGAGTATGAGTATACCATGAGAAACGCCTTGATAAAGCAAGCCATAGCAACTACAGAGGGTTGCTATGGCTTGTGTTTGTGCAGTTTTAGTGATGTTGTTGTGGTCTTGACCGCTTTTGAACTAAAATCCAGAGTCTTTGTCTGAGACCGAGACAAGACCCGAATCCTTCAAAAAGAGGTCTCGAGACCGGCCTCAAGTACGACAGCGCTGAGACATGGTAAACATTAAACACGCTGACTGGAGACCTTAAGTTCTAAAGGTATTGCAGGTCAAGTCAAAGACAAGTCAAGAGTCATTGGTGTTTAAGTCAAAGTTGACTTGCAAGTATTTTAAGATAAAATAAGATAATCCTTTATTAGTCCCTCAGTGGGGAAATTACAGGATTACAGCAGCCTTGCTCACAAGTGAATAAAAAGAATAAAAAGAAGAATAATACAGTAGAAACAAGTAATATAAATAAATATAAATGAGCAGTAAAACAGTAGAGAATATTAATATACAGACTAAATAGAAAAGTACTTAAACGTATTGCACGTAAATACACGTAATATACGTAATAATATTGCACCAGGTGAATGATAAAGTGACCAAGTTCAGTTCAATGATAAAGTGACCAAGTTCAGTTCAAGTGTTCAGTTGTCAGAGTGGTCTACTGGGAGCTCAGCTGGTTGTGCAGCCTGACCGCAGCGGGAAGAAAAGACTTGCGGTACCTCTCCCTCAGACACCGGGGATGAATCAGCCGGTGACTGAAGTAGCTGTGCAGCGCTGCTAGAGTGTACTGCATGGGGTGGGAGGCGTGGCTTATCATGGACGAGAGCTTACTCATCATCCTCCTGTCCCCCACCACCTCCACGGTATCCAGAGGACGCCCCAGCACGCTGCTGGCCTTCTTTACCAGCTTGTCCAGTCTCCTCCTGTCAGCTGCCGTGATGCTGCTGCTCCAGAAGACCACTCCATAAAAGATGGCTGATGCCACCACAGAGACAAAGAAGGTCTTCAGGAGTGCTCCCTGCACCCCAAAATACCTCAGTTTCCTTAGCAGAAAGAGTCTGCTCTGTCCCTTTTTATAAAGTGCGTGTACGTGGTCGGACTAGTCCAGTTTGTTGTTCAAGTGGACACCCAGGTACTTATAAGATTTAACGATCTCAATGTCCAGTCCCTGGATGCTCACCGGTACCGGAGGAGAGCGTTTACCCCGGCGGAAGTCCACCACCAGCTCCTTGGTCTTACTGGAGTTTATCTGGAGGCGGTTCCGCTGGCACCATCCTAAAAAGTTCTGGTTCAGTTCTCTGTATTCCCTGTCATCATCTGCGGAAATGAGGCCGACGATTGCAGAGTCGTCAGAGAACTTTTTTATCTGAGAACACTGAAGTCAAACGCCAGGCCAAGTCACGTGACCAAAGTACGTCTGCTAAAAAGCTCTGTTGTGGTGATTTGATTCAGAGGTAAAATAAATGAATCTTTATGAATGCAGCTTGAATCTTTCTAACAACACAGTTGGAAACGGATTTCTGTTGTTCAGTTGTTTCCCGGATTGGGCTTTTATTCTGAAACCCAATGAATATGTTAAGTGTTGACATTGTCACCAACAGAAAAGACTCTAACATCTCATCTGACAGCCATGCTTTACATGTCCTTACCCACCCATCACCTGCACCCCCACCCCTCCACACAGTCCCCAGTTCCCTAGGCAACAGCATCGTGCAGGAGGTTATCCACCCGTGCAACCCCAACCCCTGCCCCAGCAACCACTTATGCCAGGTCAACAGGAGGGGCTGCCTCGACGATCTCAACTGTCAGCCGTTCCTCTGCGTGCCAGGTACGACTCAGCGCCTTCACTGTTACTGTGTGTCTGCTGCACGGCGGCCATTCTGAGTGTGTGTGTGTGTGTGTGTGTGTGTGTGTGTGTGTGTGTGTGTGTGTGTGTGTGTGTGTGTGTGTGTCCCCTCAGGCTGTAAACTGGGCGAGGCTTCCGAGTTTCTGGTGCAGCAGGACGCCCGCATCCAGGTGCCCACTCGCACCGGCCCGACGGGGTGCCACGAGGTCTGCAGCTGCGGCCCCAGCGGGCGCCTGGAGAACTGTGCGGAGATGCCCTGCGTGGACTTCGACGAGCCCTGCATCGTGGCAGGACAGAGGAAGAGTGAGGCCTCCCGCATGTCTGTCTGCATGTCCACTGTCTAGATCTCCTGGTAGCGTGTGATGGGGATTATGATTATTATTACGATTATGACACAGTTGGTGATCTTACTTCCCGAGACGAGGTCATTAGATTGAACTCACTTCCTGCTGAGGAGAGAATTCCATTTTAATTTTTTTTACTACATTTACAAATCTTACTTTGTGATGAGATGTTTCCATTCATTGATATGGACTTGCTTCCAGGTTGCGTAGCATGGAAACATCGTGCAACCAAACTATAATGAAACTAACGTGTGAATATATGGCTCATATGAACTATAAGAGGGAGATGAAAGTGTACATACTTTCCCTCAGATGGGAAGGTATGTCCCAGTGCCCAAGTTGTGTCAGACATATTCTTATTTTTCACTAAAAATAGCGCAAATTACAAACCATACTAATAACGCTACTAACAGACTAAATTACCAGATGTTGTTGGTTCGGTTAGCTAGTTGAGTAATTCCCATAGACTTGATTATAAGATGTGGATGTAGTCACCATGGTGTCAGCCATCGATGTGTGGACCACAGTTTTGAAGCCTTAAGTTTGTCACTTTGGCTGTCGCCATCTTGTTTTTTTGCAACCAGAAGTGACACGAGAGGGTGGAGCTAAGTACAGCCAACCGCTTAATCAAAACATTTGTATGCAACCAAACTCTCATGAAGTGAAAACACACTCAAAGGGTAAAAGTTATGAGACGAACGCCATGGTTGAGACCTGTCAATCACCTTGTAGCCCCGCCCTAAAGCACACCCTGCTTTACGGTCTGTTAGACTCTAAATGGACCACAATTTACTAAATGAACATCATGCTGTAAACTAGAGATTGAGTAGAGCCATTTTCTACGGACTTCTATACAACCAGAGGAGTCGCCCCCTGGTGGACAGTAGAGAGAATGCTCCTCCAGCTTCCATCCGGGAAGAAGAAGTAAATATGCAATCAATCACCTTCTTATCTTTAGGTTTACATTAACTTCTTCAGTTCAGACAACTTTTTTTGAATAATTTGTGTCTTGTGTCTTAATGTGAAATCTTAAATCTTAGCATGTAGAAAACTCATATACACAAACCTTCTTATTGCCAGACGTAGAGCCCACGGATTCTGTGAAATGCATACTGAAGTAGAATTAAAACCGAATTCCAGACTTCTATTAAAGTGTGTCATTATCAGAGTGATCAAGGTCAGCCTCACGCTGTGTCATTAAGAACCCAAAGCTGTTATCAGTCAGCCGCCACCTCTGCCCAACCAATTACAATGAGACACCACATCAATTCATTCACATCTGTAGCCGTCACACTCGAGTGGAGATGGAGGAGTTGTGGCTGTGAATTCTCAACGTCCTTCTAAAGTGGTGACTGAGGCAGGTTTTACTGCGGCAGGTGGTGTCTGTGACTGCTGGTGGCTCCACCTGGATCAGAGCACGGACCTCAGTGAGGCTTTTCTGTCCGTTGTCGTCCTGTTTTTCAGCAGAGAAACCGGTTCCTCTGAACCACTGATCAACTTACGCTACATAGCTGCGGCAACGAGCACTTGAGCAACAATTCAACGGCATCTGGGCGTCAATGCTGCTGGCCACACTTGGTTGTTTTGTAGCTTTGCCGTTCATAGTGTGAACGTGGCATCAGGAGTTCATATTCCACACATATGCTTTTAAAACAAGAGTGTTGATTAATATTTGCAAATGAATTAAGGGGAGACACTCTAGGGAAAAACTGATTTGGGGCTATTTAGCTTTTCTATTCAGCATTTCTCTCAGACTAGTGGAAAGAAAACAGCCCAAATACACTTTGAGGTGTTTATTTTTAAACTCTGTTTTTGCATCTGTAGATTTCTCAGAAATTCACCAAAAGTTAGCATTTGATAAAGCATCATTTGCATAGTTAAAAGGTGCTAAGTAAGCATATCTATTGCTTCTCAATCTTGCTGCTGTTCACACTGTTAGTCAACCTTCCGTATTGTTAGTTAAATCATATCCAACTTTGCCACCCACAATGAACAGTCAGAAGTGGATGTGAGCAATATTTACAAATAGAAAACGTATTTAATTGCAATGAGTCTGATAAGACAGGAACGCAGCATCCCAGAAACCTCACAGACTAACTAACTTTCGCTGACAGCAGAATGTGCATGGGCCCTCATGCTGTGTAAATAATGTTAACGTGTCCCTCTCTGAACAGAACCGCTCTCGCTTTCATTCGAATATAAAGTTATTTGTGGGTTTTTCCCCAAAGATGGAGCATTGCAGACTTTACGGACACACGCAATTCTTTATCCTCATTTTATTTGCACTGCATCTTATTTCATCATGCATTGCTGTCTTTCTTTGATAAGGTCACTAGAGGGCAGCAAAGTCAGAAAGTTGATCAGCTGATGATCTCTTTAATCAGTAAACATTGTCCTCTGTCCCTCACCAGCTCGGTCTCCTCACCCACAGCTCTTCTAGCTCGGGGCTTTTATGTTTCTTTCCTCCTGCTCTTCTCCTGAGGGGTGAGCTGCTCTGCTCTTATTCAAGCAAATGTCTGCGACGCTGTTGTTTTGTGTCAAACCAAACTCCATTCAAAAGTATGGCCATTTATCGTGCCCGAGTATGATTTAGAGCCTGTAGTGGCCATTTGTCCCGTAAATCAAATAAATAAATGTAAATTAAAGAAAATAAACAGATATCAAAAGCCACTGATGCACCGTAGGTTATGTTAAATGACGCAGCCAAAATAATACAGGGTCCAATGCGGGAGTCCGGTTTGATTGCTATTTATTGTAACTCAAAATAATCAACAAACAAATAAACAAACAAAACGCCCCATGCTGCCTCTTCCGTGCTGGCCTGTCGCTGGTGACGTGCTGAGCTGGTCTGGTAAAAAACCATAAGCCCACCCAGGTGCATCCCGGTCTTGTACCCGCCTACTCCATTAAGTACACCAGGTGCCCACAGCATTACCCTATTAACAAATTAAAACCTACGCAAACAACTATAAATAAACACTACTACCTGTGAAGAAAAATAACTTAAAATATTAGTAAATAGCTCCTATATTCCAGCCCCTAATTGTGCATCCAATCACAATTATGTATGATCTTAAACGGAGCTATTCCTGCAACATGTATTCTACTAACAAACTATAATATTAGGAATATTATATGTGCGGCATGCATTAACCTAAAGTGAATCTTCTTGATGAACCTGCAACAGAAAAAAAATAGAGGTAGAGAAAGATAGAGAAAGCATTAGTCCATGATGTTAAACTGCTGCTTCCAATAGCAGACAGAGCTTGGTCACCGGCCTCTCCAAAATGCTAGTTCTTGTTCGAAGTCGCACAGAGCGCACCAGTCCCTTTGCATCTGGTCTTTCATCCAAAACTTTTCCCATCATCCAAGATCCTCTTGGGGCCGTGGCGTCGGCAACAAGGACTATGTCTCCAGCAGTGAGGCTTCTTCTTGGCCTTGACCATTTTTGTCTCTCTTGAATCATTGGCAGGTACTCAGAGATCCATCTCTTCCAGAAAAGTTCAGCCATGTACTGTATTTGCTTCCACCTTTTCCTGATGTAAAGATCATCTCTATCAAATAGTCCTGGTGGCATGATTGGTTTGCCCTTTAGACTTAGACTTAGAATGTGGTTTGGTGTGAGAGCTTCAAGGTCATCTGGGTCATCTGAGACTCTGGTGATGGGTCTATCGTTTAGTATTGCCTCAACCTCACAGAAAATGGTCTGGAGCCCTTCATCATCCAGAGTTTGCTGTTGAAGAACTGAGGTGAGGACACTTTTCACTGGTCTTTCTTTGCGGACGGTTTTAAAGCTACCTTTGAGTGAGGCAACCTCAGCTGTGAACTTGTGTCTTTGTACGTGTTGAATGATTGACTTCTCTGCCCTGGCAAGATCTTGAGGAGTTAGACTTTGTACTTTGCGAGTGGCTTTAAAGCTCTGAATTCCTCTTTCCACTTCCTGTTCTTGAATCTTCAGATTGTCCTTTCTGAGGCCTGCACAAGCACAAAACTCCTTTCTCTTTTGTCCCAATAACATGGGAATTTCCTTGACCTTCAGAAACCAAGCGACAGATTTTTGTAGTCCTATCCAAGATGAAAAGTAAGAGATCAGGTGGTTGGTGGCATTCTCTGAATCCTTGATGACAGCATTCACCATTATGTCCCTTTTGACCTCTGGGTCATCTGCTGAAATCACATCCAGATCCACCTCCACCTCCAATTTAGGCTACGCCTCTTTTGCCTTGTACAGAAACTCCGGTCCATTTATCCATCTCCTGCTTTTCAGGAAATCCTCAGCTCTTAATCCTCTCGATGCTTCATCTGCTGGATTCTCCTTAGAACCCACATATCTCCACTGATCCAGATCTGCCGCGTCTCTGATAACAGCTGTTCTGTTTGCAATAAAGGTGTGGAATCGCCTGGTTTCACTGGAGATATATTTGAGAATTGTTGTGCTGTCAGTCCAAAAGACTGATTTCTCAAGCTTAAATTGCAGCTCCTTCCGCAGCATTTGATGAATTCTAACAGCAAGAACTGCGGCTGTGAGTTCCAATCGAGGAATTGTAGTCTGCTTTAGTGGAGCCACTCTGGCCAAGAGAAATGCAACATGTACTTTGTGATCCTTTTCCAATCTCACATAAGACACAGTTCCATATCCAACTTGACTGGCATCAGAAAAGTGGTGAAGTTGGGCTGTAGGGTCTCTAAAGTTCCTGGGTTTAATACAACGGTCCACTTTGAACTCAGACATCCTTAGGAGGTCCTCAAGCCAATTAGACCATTGCTCAGAGAAGGAGTGGGGAATAGCATCATCCCATCCCAAGTTTCTCTTACAAAGCTCCTGCAGCAACAACTTTGCTGGCATACTGAATGGGGACAGAAACCCCAAAGGGTCATAAAGTGAGCTGACCACCGACAAGATTCCTCTTCTGGTCTGTGTCTGTTCTCGTAATGAGGTCCTGAACTTGAACGTGTCAGTTTCGATGTTCCACTGTAGTCCTAGTGCTTGCTCCATGGGCAGTTGGTCTGTATCCAGATCCAGTTCCACCAATTATTTTGGTCTTTTGTCTTCTGCGATGGACAGCAACACTGTACGGCTGTTACTGATCCAGCCGGAAAGATTGAATCCTCCTTTATGACAAAGTGCATTCAAGTCCTTGATCATTTGCAGTGCCTCCTCCTCTGAAGCCATGGATTTCAGGCAGTCATCAACATAGAACTTATTTTTGACTGTACTTATCACTTCTGGAGGGAAGTTTTGGACATTATCATCTGCAGTTCTCCTCAAAGCATAATTTGCACAACTTGGTGAGGATACAGCTCCAAACAGGTGTACTTTCATCCGATACTCCAGTGGGGACTCTGCAGTGTCACCGTCAGGCCACCAGAGAAAACGGAGAAAGTTGATGTGCTCACCTGAGACATGAACTTGATGAAACATGGCTTGAATGTCAGCCATTACTGCAACGGGCTCTTGCCTAAATCGAATGAGGACTCCGATAAGAGTGTTAGTAAGATCAGGGCCCTGCAAGAGCTGGCAGTTCAGTGATCTTCCTTCGTAAGTTGCTCCACAATCAAAAACAACTCTCAGTTTGCCTTTTCTGGGATGATAAACTCCATGATGAGGGATATACCACATCTTTCCATCACTTTGTTCTCGCTGATCAGCAGGTATCATCTCAGCATATCCTTGAGTGATCATGTTGTTTAGAAATGCGGTGTATTCGTCCTTAAATGAACCATTTTTGTCCATTTTCCTTTTCAGGCTCCGTAGGCGCTGTTCTGCAACACAGCGATTGTTAGGCAAGACAGAATTTTCCTGTCTGAAAGGTAAGTCCATACAGTAATGGCCTCCAGTTAATACTGTTGTATTGCTCATAACATTCATGAACTTGATATCTTCTCTGGACATTTCAATCTGCTCTTCTGATGATCCCTCATTGAAGTCATGGTTATACTGTTTAACCAGCATGTCTTGCAGATGTTCCACAGAGATTCGGTTGGCTGTTACCGCAGGGCAGTCACTCGTACTTCTACTGCTTCCGCCACGAAGTGGACCATTGATGACCCAACCAACTCTAGTTCTGACCGCATAGGGTCCATCATCTTGGCTGTTTATCAGCTCCATCACGTTTGAAGCATCAGTTCCAATTAGTAGCTCAACCTCTGCATCAATGTCATGGAGCTTAACATCTTTGAGATATGACCATTGATCAAGATCCTCCTGTAGTGGGACATTGAGTGTAGAAACAGGCATAGTCTTTTGAGTTAAAACCTCAGGTAACTCAATGAAATCATTTGT
This sequence comes from Myoxocephalus aenaeus, assembly GCA_038501785.1. Classification (NCBI taxonomy): domain Eukaryota; kingdom Metazoa; phylum Chordata; class Actinopteri; order Perciformes; family Cottidae; genus Myoxocephalus; species Myoxocephalus aenaeus. The sequence goes on from JBAMJR010000140.1 coordinate 144,474, forward strand.
ACTCATGCCAGACACTTCAAGACCAGACAGAATATGTGCATTTACAATCTTCTTTTGACCCATTGTTCTCAACAGAATACTTGTCTTTTTACCCCTCAAGTTAAATTTTCTTGCCAAGTTCTCAGTACAGAATGTGCCTGAACTCCCTGGATCCAAAAAGGCATACGTTTGCACCGTTTGGTTGTCCCTCTGGTTCTTGACTTTGACTGCAACAATGGAAAAGATGGCATTATCTTCACAACCAGCCCCAATATGGCCACAGGTCTGAGACATGGAAGTTGAAACACTTGGAGGGCTTACAGACTGTTGAGCTTGTTCTAAGGTTGTTCCTTTATCCTGCCGTTCTATATGAAGGACTCCTGGGTGCTTTTGGTGACACACATCGCAATCCAAGCGACTCCTGCAGTCTTTGCTGATGTGACCTACTTTTAGGCAACCAAAACAAATACCCCGTTCCTTGATAAAATTGATCTTATCACGATGTCCTTTCATTTTAAATTGTGGGCATTTATCCAACGAGTGATAACTTTGCGAACAAAACAGACAGTTGTGAATGGAGAAAGACTTGTTCTTTTCTTCTGTATACTGAGTGCGGAATCCATCTTTAACTGCAGTAACATTGGTAGCAAAGCTACTTCCCTTTTTCCTTTGCGTCAAGTGACTGATGTTGGAAGCCTTCAAGTTGGTGGGTTGTGAATCCTGAATGTTTCCAAAAAGTGGATCTGAGGCAATTCTGACCTGCTTTTCAATGAAGGCAACAAGATCATTGAACATTGCTCTCCGGCCACCTCGGTCCTGCAGATCACAAGCAACACTTCTCCACCTTTCCCTTAACTTATAAGGAAGTTTCAAAATGATGCTCCTCATATTGGATGGTAAGTCCAGTTATTTCATGTGCATCATTTGCTCTGTTAGATTTGAGCATCCTCGAAGAAACCGAGAGAATGATTTTAATGCTTTAAGATCTTCACTTTTAAACAGGTGTCCAGCTGAGAATCTTTTCCATATAGGCAGATGCAATTTTGTACTCGTTTCCAAAGTGCTCTGCTAGAAGACTTTTGCCTCTGTGGTATCCTTGCTCTGCAGGTAAATGTTGACAACTGCACACCAGGTCTCTTGACTGCCCCCTGGTGTATTGTTCGAGAAAGTGCAAACAGTCACTCCAATTAGTAGTTTTCTCCTCCACTCCATTTTCAAAGGCTCTGATGAAAGACCTGTATTGAAGAGGGTCTCCATCAAACACAGGAATATTTCGTACAGGAAGGACAGAACACAGATTTTGCTGAACCAGCAGAGCGGCGATGTCATTTTGTCTTTGCATAACATGTACAATGTTATTCTGATAGTTCTCAGTTTGGGTTTGAGGTTGCACACGTCCTGCTTGATTTTCAGTCAGTTTGTGACTGGAATTTTTTTTTTGCATTTGTTGCTGCCAATTCCGTTTTAAGCTCCAATTGTTCTTTTTCCTTCCTCAAGTGTTCCTCTTGACCCTCTATTGAATGTTTCTTTTCTAGAGCAGCAAGCTGCTCTCTCAGAGCTGCCTTGTCGACTTGAACGTGCATGCGTGCAGAAAACGTTGATGAAGTGCGTGATAGCTGGGAGTGTGTCTTCACAGAGTTTTCCTTTACACTTGACACGTTAGAAGCACTAACCTCAGGGTTTATATCATCTGCGTCTTCATCTGGCTGCACATATAAACCAGTATATGGTTGACCCATGTCAGACAGCCAGCCTTTTTACCTTTGCAGTAAAATCATAGAACAGTGTCATTTTTTCTTCATGATTTTTATTTTGCCTTGCAACTTCATCTTGTGGCAAAGGTAAGTTCACAAAAGATTCATGCATATCATTTGTGTCTTGGCAACAACTGATCAATTTAGCAAGCTCAGCGTTCACTGAATTTACATTTTCCTTTGATACCATTAATGCACGTATGTTTTCCAAACACTTCTTGGCTTGTTTACATTTTGTACTCCTCTTTTTCTGACACATTTCCGTGTAGAAGGCCAAGCCTTTAGAAGTTAATTTAATGTCTCTTTTTGCTGACGGCGCTCCGACGTCATTCAATTCACCGTCAGACATTTTGAACGTTTCTTCTTAACTGCTTGTTGCACATCAATCAAAATCCGCAATCGGATATAAATGCAGGCAAAGTGCAGCAAAGCACAGAACGGGTGCTCACTGGCCGATCAGATCATCCAATTCATCACACAGACACACACTGAAGTCGGTTTTAATCGATGAAAGCTCCGAGTGGTGGTGCGCGAGTATTGCGCAATAGTCACATGCAAGCGATTCAGCGTCAAACTTTTTCAAACTTCACGAAACACGGATGTGAATACTGACTTTAAACTCCAGTCGTTTAGCCGTTTTCCTATACAGCAATCTAATCACATACCAGTTTCTTGTCGCTTGTTGATCTGGGCCAAAGCCGTCTCTCCGTCGATGATCCAAAAGATTGATGAATAAAACATTTCCTGTTGTTCATCCATTCAAAATCCAAAACGCTCCATCTGGCTCAATGCTGATGGATCCGTCTCGTCGGTTCAAAGGCAAGGTTTTTTACTGTTGTAGTGGCCATTTGTCCCGTAAATCAAATAAATAAATATAAATTAAAGAAAATAAACCGATATCAAAAGCCACTGATGCACCGTAGGTTATGTTAAATGACGCAGCCAAAATAATACAGGGTCCAATGCGGGAGTCCGGTTTGATTGCTATTTATTGTAACTCAAAATAATCAACAAACAAATAAACAAACAAAACGCCCCATGCTGCCTCTTCCGTGCTGGCCTGTCGCTGGTGACGTGCTGAGCTGGTCTGGTAAAAAACCATAAGCCCACCCAGGTGCATCCCGGTCTTGTACCCGCCTACTCCATTAAGTACACCAGGTGCCCACAGCATTACCCTATTAACAAATTAAAACCTACGCAAACAACTATAAATAAACACTACTACCTGTGAAGAAAAATAACTTAAAATATTAGTAAATAGCTCCTATATTCCAGCCCCTAATTGTGCATCCAATCACAATTATGTATGATCTTAAACGGAGCTATTCCTGCAACATGTATTCTACTAACAAACTATAATATTAGGAATATTATATGTGCGGCATGCATTAACCTAAAGTGAATCTTCTTGATGAACCTGCAACAGAAAAAAAATAGAGGTAGAGAAAGATAGAGAAAGCATTAGTCCATGATGTTAAACTGCTGCTTCCAATAGCAGACAGAGCTTGGTCACCGGCCTCTCCAAAATGCTAGTTCTTGTTCGAAGTCGCACAGAGCGCACCAGTCCCTTTGCATCTGGTCTTTCATCCAAAACTTTTCCCATCATCCAAGATCCTCTTGGGGCCGTGGCGTCGGCAACAAGGACTATGTCTCCAGCAGTGAGGCTTCTTCTTGGCCTTGACCATTTTTGTCTCTCTTGAATCATTGGCAGGTACTCAGAGATCCATCTCTTCCAGAAAAGTTCAGCCATGTACTGTATTTGCTTCCACCTTTTCCTGATGTAAAGATCATCTCTATCAAATAGTCCTGGTGGCATGATTGGTTTGCCCTTTAGACTTAGACTTAGAATGTGGTTTGGTGTGAGAGCTTCAAGGTCATCTGGGTCATCTGAGACTCTGGTGATGGGTCTATCGTTTAGTATTGCCTCAACCTCACAGAAAATGGTCTGGAGCCCTTCATCATCCAGAGTTTGCTGTTGAAGAACTGAGGTGAGGACACTTTTCACTGGTCTTTCTTTGCGGACGGTTTTAAAGCTACCTTTGAGTGAGGCAACCTCAGCTGTGAACTTGTGTCTTTGTACGTGTTGAATGATTGACTTCTCTGCCCTGGCAAGATCTTGAGGAGTTAGACTTTGTACTTTGCGAGTGGCTTTAAAGCTCTGAATTCCTCTTTCCACTTCCTGTTCTTGAATCTTCAGATTGTCCTTTCTGAGGCCTGCACAAGCACAAAACTCCTTTCTCTTTTGTCCCAATAACATGGGACAGAGCCCTTATTTATATTCCACTACCGTCATGCATTTATTAGTTTTCCTCTTAATCACTTATTATTTAATCACTTAATGCAGTGTTTTTCAACCTTTTTTGAGTCGCGGCACATTTTCTACAATAAAAAAATCCCGCGGCACACCAACAATCTAAAAAGTTACAAAATGTCACATTGTAGCATAACACAGCATACATGGTAGATCATTATTGCGCTACCTACTGGCATGGAAGAGTATTCAGTGTTTCAAGTAAACCAGATCGCTCCATCAGACAAAAAAAAAGAAAGTGTTATCACTTTGTTAGAAAAATGAAAATAAAGTTATGCAAAAAAGAACTAATATTTAGTTACTACTAAATAGCTTATTGTGGGAAACAATAAGCTATTGCAAAACAAAACGGACTGAGTGCAGATGTGTGAGCATCAGGTTGTATCAGTATTAGTGGCTGCAGTGAGCTGCTTTCCTCTACACATCTTTTTAAAACGGGGTTGTAGATTTGATACGGCTCTCAGTTCATGCTCCATGATAGAGACACAACAGCAGAAAGACCTCAGAGATCTCATAAAGATCGGCTTTTGGCGAAATGCCAAGAATCGGCGCATGCGCATGTGTAACCTGTTAACGGCGGACTGTGAACATTTAAAATCAGCATTTCCTCTTGCGCCACACCTGTAATAAATACCTGTAATAAAGGTATTACACCTGTAATAAATACCGCCCCAGTTTGATAAATACTGACTTAAAGGAAACATGGTGTTCATTTATTTTAATGACGACCACAAAGTGAGCAGCTTTATCACTGCAGGGTGTTTTTCAGGCTTTTGGAAGAATATTTCCAGAGCCTCTCTAAGTCAGAAACGTCATTGATGAGCTCCAGGCTGTTTGTCTTGACCTGCAAACACATGAACTGTTAGGCTTTAACAGTGAGAGCTCATATCTTAAAATACTGATAGCTTCAGCAGCAAATCCCATTGTGAAAAGCACGCGACATATTTTTCGCCTCTCTCTCTCTCTCTCTCTCTCTCTCTCTCTCTCTCTCTCTCTCTCTCTCTCTCTCCGCTGTGTCTCACCTGTGCAGCGCATCAGGCGGAACTCCGCGCGCGACACACAGCAGAGCAGAGTTGTAGACGCGACCCAGAAATGACATGCTGTGTAGATAAGATCAATAACATACGGCCGTTTAGTTTGTTTAATAGCAGAACAAGGTGCAGACCTGTTCTATATTACTCTGCCAGCCACTATATTGCAGCTCAGACGCTCAACAATGGAAAATCATTTGCGGCAACTAAATAATGTTTTTTGGGACCAATTAAGTGAAATTGGACATTTTCCCACGGCACACCTGACGATCTCTCACGGCACACTGGTGTGCCGCGCGCGGCACAGTGGTTGACAATCACTGACTTAATGCATCGAAATTAGAAGTTTTTTAAAGTTTGCTTTCTCTGGTGGAACCGGAGAAATGGATGAATATTGCAGATATTCCTGAGGCTTAGCCCGAATTTTAAATGGATGCACATTAATGTAATATAAATGGTAATGGGCGGTAATGGTAATAATACATCACTGCTCTCACGTGGGAGCCAGTAGAGCACCAGATGAGTCACATTCAGACTAATGTCCAACTGAGTCCCCAAACTCTTTGGACTAACAACATCACTGTTTAGCTCGAACAAGCAAGCCAACCAGTGTCTCACCATGACATCAACATGTTTTATATCTTTTAATAATAGAAATAACATTTAATATGTTGATATGGAAATCTCTAGTTTCAAGTCTTCTTCACAACGACATGATGTTCATTTAGTAAATTATGTTCCATTTAGAGTCAAATAGATCAAAAAGCAGGGTATGCTTTAGGGCGGGGCTTACTGTGATTGACAGGTGGCTGTGATTGGTAACTTCTGTTCATTGGTTGCAAAAAAGCAACATAGCGACGGCTCCAGGCTTCAAAACGTCAGTCCCCAAACCAACGGGTGACGTCCCAATGACAACGTCCACAAACCTTTATACAGTCTGAGGTTGAACTAGAGTACCATGTTCATTTTGAGCATGAATCAAGCACAACATCTAAATATATAGGCACTAAAACAGAAATAGTAACAAGAAATGTACTGAGATGACAAGTCCCAGCTAAAGTGTGGAGACCAGGTATTGTGGATTGTAAATCATCACATCCTCAACACACAGTAACGTGGTGTTCTTCTGCTGTGACCACCAGACCACGGCTCGTCTTTCAAGATCGACTGCCACACCTGCTCCTGCTACGCTGGAGACACCATCTGCTCCACCAGAGAGTGCCTCGACTTCGACAGCTCCGATGAGGACCGCAGACACTTTACCGGTCCGTATGTGTGTGTGTGTGTGTGTGTGTGTGTGTTAACGTTGCACCCAAAGCCCTTGACAGTGCTATGTTAGCTTACTTTTTTTGTCTAAGTCAGCTCGATGCATGTTTTTGTAGTCCCAGCCGTCTAATACTTTTCCTTTAATTTCCTTTAAAGCAGAAGTTCTCTTCTTGTAGCTCCACCTCACCGCCACACCGCTCAGTCATCCTAATCGTTGTAGTGGATGCCATGAATACATTCCCTCCGTCACATCAGTGCTCCTCTCCCCCTGTCCTCCAGGCCTTCCCTGTAGCTGTCCAGACCGCTTCGTCCCAGTGTGTGCCTCTAACGGGCGGACGTATCCCAGCGCCTGTGTGGCCCGCTGCATGGGCTTCAAGGACCACCAGTTTGTCTTCGGCCTGTGCCGTCTCAGTAACCCCTGCACCGGCAAACCCTGTCAGAGGAACCAGAGGTAGGCTGAGCTGCTGCTGATGCTGAGCACCGTTTCCCCCTCCTTTGATATCTGAGTGGCTGTTTCAGGTTGCTGTGGTCAGTGTTGTTCAAGTCCGACCGTTGGTTTGTGGACTGCCGATTTGAAGACTTGAGTTCGGCGTTTTGGTTGTCGCCATCTTGTTTTTTTGCAACCGGTGAACAAAAGTGAACATATTTGGACTTTAGAGGGATTTAGAGACGATGGTAGCGATCTGTCAATAAAAATGTAGTCCCGCCCTAAAGCATACCCTGCTTTATGGTCTGTTTGACTCTAAATTACCATAATTTACTAATTGAACATCAAGCTGTATTGAAGAAGACTTGAAACTAGAGATTGAGACATAAACTCATGTTTACAATGTTTACTGAGGGAATAAATCAAGAAAGAAGTAGAGTCATTTTCTCATAGACTTCTATACAACCAGAGGAGTCGCCCGCTGGTGGTCAGTAGAGAGAATGCAGGTTTATGCAGGAAGCATTGGCTTCACTTTTTGGACTCAGAGGTTAACGCCTGATACCAACCCTTGCTCGCTGGTCCAGCTGACTTTTGAGACTTTGGCTAGCCGTGCCGGGTGTTGTAAATCCTCGTAATTCAGCTTTGATAACTCATGCAAGAGTTAACAACTCTCACGTTAACGTTCATTGGTTGCAAACGGATTCGTTCAGCTCTCCGTCCCTCAAAAACGCGAGGGTGTTCAATGAGCTTCTTTAGCGTGCTCATGCACACTGGCAGTGGTTGACTGCACACAAGACCCTCATCAATATGCTGTTTGTAACTCCATTACATTCACATCCTCATCATCCCTCATCCCCACTCCGTCCGCGAGCTTTGAACCTTAACTCAAGGTCTAGATGCTGACAGGAATATAAATCTAAGGAAACACAGACACCGTTTATATTTTCAGCCTCAGACAAAAAGCATTTCTAATGATATTCAAACACCAAAGGCCATTTGTTAGTTCTCTATTTAGCTCAACTACAGGGAGGCCTTTGTATGAAACAAGCCTTTATAAAGACGGGCCTGTGTTCCTAACTTTAAAGTTTTGAGGGATATAAGGATTTCTCATACACACCTATTATAGAAATGAAAGGCAATGTGGCCGTTCAGTGCAAAACAGATTTTCTTTCAGGGGACAGCGAAGGTCCAGACGAGGGGTGCTGTGAAGCTACAGACGGACCCTTCACCCTGGGCCGCTCAAAGCGGACCTTCTATCACAGGTCGCAGAAAAGTAGATCCATCTGCGGGTCCACAGTACATCATGACACGCCCTCGAAAAGGACGTGATTCGGTTTTGATTAATCCTTGGAAGTTGTCGTGTAGCCTTGGGCTCAATCCCGATCTCCACACTCACGGACTCACAGACTTTGAGGTGCCTTCCCACAAAGTCTGTGAGGGATTAGTTCTGTTCACACAGAAAGATTGAAAAACACATGAAATCAGAGACGATATGACTCCTGGTTCATTCATCAACCACTTCTTCTCTTTTGTCACTGAAGACGTTTTGACTTGTAGAAACCATGCGCGTATAACACACATGTAAATAGATTATTTGACAGTTACCTCTCATCTCGAGAGGCAAGAGCTGGGAAAAGTGAGAAAACAGTAGTAAATAAATACTGGATCTGGGAGACTGCAGATAGAGCCTTCACATATGGGGGTGAAAGCTCCCGGTGACGGCAGCCAGCTAGCTCCTCCCCCACCGAGCAGCCATCGCTGTACGCCGCTGAACCCGGCCTCTCTATCTGCATCGGCCTGTCGTCACCAGTCTGGACAACACACACGGTGTTCTTGTGCCTTTATGGTTGCCATGGTGATAGAGCCGGACTTCTTTGTGTGTCTTTGAAGGGAACCAGTTTGCTCTTTTATTGCAGCTTTTCAATAGAATGTAATGTCTTCCTAAAGGGGGGTCATGACGGACAACATCCAAAATACACACTGGTTGTTAATTGTACTAATCTGTCTGTGCAATTTAGCACATATTTGATGAGATAATGCCTCATTTTGATATCAAAAATACAAATATTCAGTAAACTTTTAATACAAAAAATACAAATATTAGTAGAGTGGTGCTCCTGCCCTAGTGTCCTCTCATCGTGATATAGACGAACGTATGAAGCCATATTGTGTGTGTGTTTCCAGGTGCATCCCAAAGTATCGTGTGTGCCTCAGTGACTCGTCAGACTGCCCGCAGTTTGAGTGTGCGGGCCGGCCGGGGGCCTGCGATAAGAGCAGCGTGGAGCCGGCCTGCGACACCGACGGCCTGGTCCATCCCAGCCCATGCCAGCTGCAACAGGCGGGGAAAACCCTGGCCTACATGGGTCACTGCCAGGTGGGTTACACAGCCGACCTGCTGTTCCTTTATTCAATATTTTTTACCTTTGGTGCTTTTACTAAATATTTTCTGATAATCAGTAACGTGGAAGAACATGCAGAACCGTCTAAAACCAGGAAAAGGCCATTATCGACATAATATTGTATTTTAGTTTAGTGTGGGGGGGGGTGTAGAATACTTAGATTCCGCTCTGATGGACAACATGGGGATGTTTTGATGCACACTGAGGAGCACATGAGTTATTTTTACAACGGTTTTAATTCATAGACTGATATATTCACGGCAAACTCTCTTGTGTCTCTGCTCTCAGGATGCCTGCAGGAAGCCTCAGCAAGTCTGTGGCCATAACGGCGAAACCTACAACACAGTGTGCGACGCCTTCACCGACCGCGTGGCCGTGGACTACGAGGGCCCCTGCCACGCCGTGGGGGCCATGTCCGATGCGGTCCCCGACTCTGCGTGCAGCGTGATTCCCTGTCCCCCGCTGTCCACTCCGGGCTGCCAGCCCGTCACCCCACCTGGTGAGCACTGCTGCTGCTCGCAGAAAAATCGTTGACCAAATTTGAAGACTCTTTTTGTCAGAAAGGCTCCCCTCACTCGATGGGTTCCTTACGACATGTGTACATCGTCAGTCTCTGGAGGGTTGTTTTGAATTAATCCATGACCTCTGACCTCTTTCCAGGAGCCTGTTGTCCGATATGTGCCAGCATGCTGCAGATCCTCTGGAACAAAGAGCAGATGAACACTTTCTCGAAGGTACAGACGGGTCACAAAGCTGCCTCTTATTCCACATTAAAGGCATTTGCAGATTTGTGTTCTGCGTCTGGATTCTGCCAGCGGTATCAGCTGTAGTTACAGATGTAGACCACTGGGGAGAGCTATAATGCCAAAGAGTCCTATATAGGGCTGCAACTAACGATTATTTTAATAATCGATTAATCGGTTGATTAATTTTTCGATTAATCGATGAATCGGATTTTTAAAAAAGCATTAATTTCCAACCCTTTATTCAAAAACAGAAGTGACAGTGCAAAACATCTTCAGAAAGCACAAACAGGTTGCTCCTTGAACATCCCTGAGCTGTTAATTAAAAAAAAAGGGACTAACACTAAAAACATACACATGTATGCTTTACATCTGCCAAATGTGAGCCCTTTTTACTGTAATTGATCTCCTCGGAGCAGAGGCTGCATTTAGCATACCCTGCTTTATCAATATGTATGAAACACTGGGACAGTGGGTAGCTGTACTGCTCCTCTCACGTCTGTTCTGACCACTTCATCTCAGCCCTGCATCAAGCTGCGCTGCATATAGAGCGTCCTCTTCCATAAAGTCTTTCATTCACATCATCTGGGCCTCTTATGACCACGACGTCACGTTGTTGGCTAAGCCCAACTACGTGATTTGATTTATTCTACTTTGAGTAAAAAAAATAAAAAAACCTGCAGCCAGATCCGCCGGTGTGCCGGTTTAACATTAACGAGTGACAGCGTGAACTGAACCAGACCGGGGGGTAACGGCATGTTTCATCACGTTACGTTTTTTTACAAGCAAGACTGAACTGTAACGGAACATAAAGTAACTTTAACGCCAATACACAACCCAAACACGTTAGCTAACGTGATAGCAAGCTGACTAACTTCCATTACAAACAAGTTGGAGGAAAATGAAGACGCTGTAGACATCTTAACGCTGATTGGCCAAGACTCGACACGTCACATCAAAGATCTTCTATTGCTAAGATCACGACCTCAGCTTTTTTCCGAGTCTCACTCCAATCTCAGACACGCTGGCCGGCCAGTTGCTCTGCTCCGCTCTTTTTTTTTGACTTATTAACTGCCTTAATAATCGCGCGACACAACGAATCGATAATGAAATTCGTTGGCAACACTTTTGATAATCGATTTTTAGCGATTTTATCGATTCGTTGTTGCAGCCCTAGTCCTATACTTCATTGCTGTTACTGAAGGACCAGAAACTGTGAAGCATATATGTCCAAGTAACAACACAAACACGCACGCGTGTGCGCGCGCTTAGGCCAGCGCGGCAAAACAGACGTCTGAGCATAGAATGAGTGCAGCAGTCATTTTACGTCACCGTGAAACAGTCAGTGAAAATAGCCTCTTACGATATCTATTCAGTGGCTCCGTGAGCAGAAAGCTCTGAGGTTTCTTTGGGGCTGCGGAGCTTCGTTAGTAATCGGCGGCGCTTTGAGGCGTTCTCCGGAGGCTTCCACTCAGCTCCCAGCACAAGCATCGAGGGACTCAGCCAGACTCAGCCAGGCCTGTTGAACTGCACTAAAAGCCTGAGGCCGGCTGAAGTCTAAACGCTGACATGTTGGCTGCTAATAACTCCCACCGGCAACTCATTCCGGTCCGCTTAATTATACGACAAAGCCCCTTTTGGCTGTCAGTCAATTTGGCTGTAATCCACTAGCACATCATATGAGGGCTCATCATAAAGCTGCTAATACCAAACACAAGCACAGCTGATGTGATCTGCAGCGGCAAACATACATGACAATATGAAAAAATAGCTTCTTTTTTTCACTTCATTAATTCATACAGTCAGGTCCATAAATATTTGGACATTGACACATTTTTCATTATTTTGGCTCTGTACACCACAACAATGGAGTTGAAATGAAAACATTTTCACTTTAATTTGAGGGTATTTACATCCAAATCAGGTGAACGGTGTAGGAACTACAACAAATTCAAATGTGGCCACCCTCTTTTTAAGGGACCAAAAGTAATTGGACAATTGGCTGCTCAGCTGTTCCAAGGTCAGGTGTGTGTAATTCCCTCGTTATTTCATTTACAAGGAGTAGATAAAAGGTCTAGAGTTCATTTCAGGTGTGGTATTTGTGTTTGGAATCTGTTGCGGTCAACTCTCAATATGAAGTCCAAAGAGCTGTCACTATCAGTGAAGCAAGCCATCATTAGGATGAAAAATCAAAACAAAAGGTGTGGCCAAATCAACTGTTTGGTACATTCTTAAGAAGAAAGAACGCACTGGTTGGCTCAGCAACACCAAAATACCCGGAAGACCACGGAAGACAACTGTGGTGGATGACAGAAGAATCATTTCCCTGGTGAAGAAAAACCCCTTCACAACAGTTGTCCAGATCAAGAACACTCTCCAGGAGGTAGGTGTATCTGTGTCAAAGTCGAAAATCAAGAGAAGACTTCACCAGAGTAAATACAGAGGGTTCACCACAAGATGTAAACCATTGGTGAGCCTCAAAAACAGGAAGACCAGATTAGAGTTTGCCAAAAAACATCTAAAAGAGCCTGTACAGTTCTGGAAGAACATCCTATGGACAGATGAGATAAAGATAAACTTGTACTAGAATGATGGGAAGAGAAGAGTATGGAGAAGGAAAGGAACTGCTCATGATCCAAAGCATACCACCTCATCAGTGAAGCATGGTGGAGGTAGTGTTATGGCGTGGGCATGTATGGCTGCCAGTGGAACTGGTTCCCTTGTATTTATTGATGATGTGACTGCTGACAAAAGCAGCAGGATGAATTCGGAAGTGTTTCGGGCAATATTATCTGCTCATATTCAGCCAAATGCTTCAGAACTCATTGGACGGCGCTTCACAGTGCAGATGGACAATGACCCGAAGCATACTGCGAAAGCAACCAAGGAGTTTTTTAAGGCAAAGAAGTGGAATGTTCTGCAATGGCCAAGTCAATCATCTGACCTGAATCCAATTGAGCATGCATTTCACTTGCTGAAGACCAAACTGAAGGGAAAATGCCCCAAGAAGCAGCAGGAACTGAAGACGGTTGCAGTAGAGGCCTGGCAGAGCATCACCAGGGACGAAACCCAGCGTCTGGTGATGTCTATGGAATCCAGACTTCAGGCTGTCATTGACTGCAAAGGATTTTCAACAAAGTATTAAAAGTGACAATTAGATTTATGATTATATTAATTTGTCCAATTACCTTTGGTCCCTTAAAAACTGGGTGGCCACTTATACATTTGTTGTAGTTCCTACACCGTTCACCTGATTTGGATGTAAATACCCTCAAATTAAAGCTGAAAGTTTCATTTCAACTACATTGTTGTGGTGTACAGAGCCAAAATAATGAAAAATGTGTCAATGTCCAAATATTTATGGACCTGACTGAATCAATAAAGCGTTTGTGTTTATTACAGGGGGTCCTGTCCGGCCCATGGGATAATTGCATAAAATAAAATAAAAATGTTCCTGAGCTAGGGCTTGAACCACTGATCCTCCGATTGATAGACAGGCATGCTAACCATTGACCCACAGTCACAATCAATTAACTTACTGACATTACTAAACATATTGCTCAACTGCGAGGGAATCTGCAGAGGAGAGCCCAGGCAGGTAAACAGTGGGCTGATGTCTGAATTTTTTATCTTTATGTTTCTAGAAAGACCTTAAAATAGGATTTATCATCCAAAACCCTTCACCAATGATTTAAACATAGAGAAATGTTGTCATTATATGCGTTATAATGCTATGATTTTACTGGTCCGGCCCACTTGGGCAGCATGAGTTTGACACCCCTGATGTAGGAGGATCTGTTGGCAGAAATGGAATAGAATATTAATAATTATGTTTTCTTTAGCGTATAATCAGACTAAGAATAGTGTATATGACATACAGAGCCGGCCACCATGTTTCTACAGTAGCCCAGAAAGTACAAACCAAACACTGGATCCAGATCAGCCACAGTAGTTCTCCGACACATTTTTCAGTTCCAGTTAGTTGCAATCTGCAACTTCAATTCCCACACATTGACCTTTAATTGTGAATTTATTCAAACACCTTTTGTTCATTTTCAGCACACTTAGTTACACACAACACCATCAAGTCTCTATTATTCCTAGTTTGGTTCATTTCTTATATTGCGCTCCTGCTCCTTGATTTGAATGTGCCTCCTACTCCTCATCAAGTCCTATTACCACGGGAAGCGTCTGAGCCGTGGGCTGAGACTGAGAGGTCGAGGAGCGGGGCTAGTTAACGGCTCTCCGTGGAGATTCACGCTCACGCTTGCTGCTCATTGGAATTCCAGCCTCCGAATATCAAAGTAATTTGCCAGTTTAAAAGAAAAAAATCTTCGTTTAAGGATTTTAGCGACACACACTCATATGGACGCTCCTGTCTGTCATTCTCACTCCATCTCAGTCTGCTGAACCTTTATTTAGCATGTTATGAATGGTTATGAAGAGAAGAAACGCTGTAATTACATTGTTTACTTTGAATTAGAGGATTTTCTTTTTTTAAATAAAGTATTTAAAGTAGGTAGGGAGATACATTTCTGAGGCAAATAATAATCCAATAAAAGGATAATATTACAGCCACTGAAACGGAAACAAATCATTATATATATATATATTTATATATATAATAATATATAATATTTTTACGTCTTGATACTAAAAATAGTATGACTTTGTTCTCAAACTATTACAATATTCTTCTTTCAAAAAAGAAATCTAAATAATACGATGAAAAATTATTACATTTGACTATTACATTACTACATTTCTCATAAAAGGACTTTTTCTTCAATGGATTACTTTTTCTCTCACAGTATTACAGCTTTTTCTCAAACATTTGAAGGATAAATCAAAACATTATTTGTTGTGAGTAATTTCTGTAGAACATTGGCAACAGTTGAAACCTGAGCTCAGTGATGACTGAAGCCTTTAAAGGCCATCCCCTAGTTATACGTTCAGACAGCAGGTTTAATGGTTTTCTTCCCTGACAGTTTAAAGCGTTTTCTGATCCCTCCCCGTCTGTGCAGTTGAACAAGAACCAGCCGGTGACGGTCCACGACGTCCTGCAGATCCTGCGTCTTCATGTCTCGGTGCCGCAGTGCGACGTCTTCGGCTACCTGAGCATCGACCACGAGCTGGTGGTCCTCATCGCCCCAGTGGACCATCAGCCGACACCGCTGCAGGTAACACACACACACACACACACACACACACACACACACACACACACACACACACACACACACACACACACACACACACACACACACATATTGGGTCACAATATCATTTTTGCCATGTGTCTAATTTAATATAGAATATATAAAATTCAGTTTATGAACTTACACTTATATTTTATTGAATATTTATTAAATAACAATTTTTCAAGGATTTTTGAATGGATGTTACTTTTACATCTTTTTTTTATAAATCTCATGTACCCCTTGGAGTGTCTTCACGTACCCCCATTTGAGAACCACTGCTCTAGAGCACCTAATGTTGATTAACCCGCCACTGGAAATAGACCCAACTAATGCACACTTTCCTTCTGTTTGAGTAATGTAAGCAGCTTTTTCAGGAATTTCCATAGGTGTGGACTGGTGTGAGGTGCACAGGAAAAGCGTGTTTTCTCACACACACACACACACACACAGTATGAACACACATCTGCATTGAGCTCTGTTCGGCACCCACATCGCTCCCTCTGGACATGAATATTCATGCTCAGTGGAAAATGAGTGGGAGGACTCATCTGTCCCCTTCACTGTCTCCTTCTCCACTTGCCTAATTATTAACGAGTGATAGTTATTTTTCATGCAAAATGCAAAATGTTCCCTACTTTCTAAGTTGTTATTTCTGACACGATGGGAATCAAATGATCAATATCAATATGCTAAACTACCCATAATGCACTAACGCACCAACGACCTCTTTAATCTATCACTTCACATTTTTATCCATTTGATTAATTACTTGATTACATACACGCAAGACACACAAGTGGTCTTGTGTGTATGAAAGCATGGACACTGCCCATACTAAATAATATTTTGCTTAAAGGAACAGTGTGGGAGATTTAGTGGCCTCTAGTGGTGTGTTGCAGATTGCAACCAACTAAATACCCGTCAGCTCAGCCCAGGCCAACGCTGGTCTTCAGGGCTTCTGATTCACGAATGTTTTTTTGCGCATACAAGAGGGCGGACTCCGTGTACGACGACTACGTAGATGTAACCGGCTTTTTCTAAGCTAACGAAAAAACACTACGATTCTTAGTTTCAGGTGATTTTACACTGATTAAAACATAGTTTTGAATGTTAGATTCCATTGCTGCCAATGGATCCCCCTACATGTAACACACTGTTCCTTTAACATGTGGAAACATTTTACCATTCGACCCTTCATGGGGTTTGTTATTTACATTTAACTCATGAAGGAGCAAACGTCTTTTTTACGACATCACTCGTCCTACTTACACCGCACTGAAAATGCAGTTTTTTCACCTGCGATCCTATATTAGTATTATTCATCCATCGTCCCAAACCCCGGTACACGCAATGCCTCTCTGTGCCTGGAAACAATTTCTGCATTAATTTATTGACAATCAATACTTATGGCTGCCAAAGACTTGTAGGTGTCACCTTCTGACTCTTAACTCATGTAAGAACGGTATTACCTTTAATCATCTAAAATGGCCTTGATTTACTTTACATTTCACACAATCTATCCATGACTGTAAGATCTTAAATATAATCATATCTGTCTTCAGCCGTCATTATCATTTTCACAAAGCTTTGCCGTTCTCCATCAGCATCTTATGGGCCTCCATGGCCTGACTGTACTGTGCAGAGTTTACGAGTTCCACTTGGAGTAGAAATATAGGAAAGTGTGATGATTATTACCATGGTTCTGTCCTGCACCATGAGAGGAGAAAGCCTTTGTAGAGACTGACGTGAGCTCTGAATATCTTCACGCCGTGGCCCGGTTTATGAGGCCAGGTCCATTTTCTTGTTGCATGGGCGGTGATAATGACTCTTAAGAATCAGACATGCGATTATTCCTCCCATCTCTGTGTTTAACCTTGTGCTGCTGCAGCCTGAATGTGTGAATATGACAGCGTTCAATATGACAGCGTTCAACTCAGACCCGTGCAGTCATGAGAGGGAATTATTATACAGGTCCATTCTGCAGGTGCACAATGGTTTAGAATGCAGATTCAGTCACTGTCTAATTTCATATCTGCAAAACTTAGAAACTAATGCAGGTAAGACGGGAGGTAGAGCGGAAAAACTGCTGCCTGATTGGAAAGTCACTCTCTCTTGTCAAAAGTCAATCTAACTCACCCAGCAGTGGATCTCTCCCTGCAATTACCTGAAACAAATCATATGCAGATCATCCACACAAGGTGCTGTTATTCGTTGTCAGTAGATGTTCCACACAATCCCCAGCGAAAGGTAAACATAGAGACTATGTTTCAATCAGCCTGATGGGAGCAATCACCCGCCTGCGTCGCTTGTCATGGATGCCAACTGTTGAGGGTAAATAATGAGCTGTCTCGGTTTAAGAAATAAATAAAAAAGTGGCACTAGTCACCGTCCGCAGCATGATATCAGTCATTTCAGTTTTAGTGACGCGAGCAGCTGGAAACCGCTAAAGGGAGGCAAACCGTATCATCTTAGGAGGTCCAGTCAAAAACCTGGTGTTTATGCCTGGTATGAATAATATCTCCATATTTTTAGGAGATATTATTCATATGCAATATATATCTCCATATTTCCATTGTGTCTCTAAAATATCAAAACCTTTTGATTGAACCCTTTGATGTGTATGATCATATTATCATTCAACACTGAGGTGGTACACTGAGGGATTTTGTGTTTATCTTTAAATTAAATTTGAAAAAACTGTATTTCAGAGGAAATTTAAATTGGATATCGACACTTTCACTTAATTTATTATTTGACTTTGTTTTATTATTTTAAATATTATATTTATTCTTGAATGGCTGACTTATTGAAGGAATGTGAGACTTCCTGTCACATTCACAGAAAGGTCCCTTTTATTATGAAGTCAGTTCTTGGTCGCTTTTATTTTGAAGTCTTGCCGTCTTTTCTGAACGTATAAACATGTCTGCCGCTCCAGGCTCTTTCCTCCAGATATAACAGAGGAGCAAGGCCCAGCCACTTGTACGCTGACAGCATCTTTTTATTATGCTCTCTCTATGGCCTAAGAGAAATATTCATAATTGTAATTGATTGTAATTGTAAATGACTTAAACTCATATCATGCCCTGGAGTCATGACAGAGAAGCATGTGAGGTTATTTTGATATGAAGGTTAAGTAAGTGGGTTAAAAACTATCTATCTGGAGCTGAGACGTCTTCAGGCTGCTGTTTGAAAGCTGCCGCTGGCAGCAAGCGGATCTAATCTTAGACCAGAGTCAGTCCATGATGCCCAAAAGCAACAACCACACTACACATACACTGAGGAATTTAATTAGGATGGAAACAGAGAGCGGAAGACAAAGAGAGAGACTGAAACAACAAGAAAAGACTTTGGATAGAAGGAGGAATCATGAGGATCCACTCACTGTCTGGGACAAAATCTCAGGGACATTCCATGAATTCCAACATCAAGGCAGTTTTTCACATTAAAAGAACGTTTTTTTCCTGAATGAACAGCACATCTTTTTAGAGTTGCCGAAGAAAATAATCGACATTTTGAACTGCTTTCACAAGTCGACAACATCTTTAACAAACGTCAGACTGGACCTGATCGGCCAGACTCTCTTTTCAGAATAACACACAGGTCAGCATCTTGGGGCTGGGCGATATGGCGAAAATCTTGGATCCCAATATAGATCATTTCATATCTTGACAACGATTAAGAATTCAGATTTAGCATTTTTGAGGGTTATTCAATAAATATCCAGCCTAAATGTGACAACCACACAGTGACGTACACTCTGAAGAGCACTGAGTATCTTCTCATTTCATAAAAACGTTAGTGCAAAGTAATCAGATCGTCTAAATGGCACTTACTGATAGCACTTTGTAGTTTAACTTTATTGAAGAAATTGTACTTTCTTGATTCTCGCTGATTTCTTGAGTCGCTTTGGATAAAAGCGTCAGCTAAATGAAAAGTAATGTAATGTCTCTGATTCCTCATCCAGATGGATATTCAATAGATTGCATGTTCATACCAACACAGCACATGCATCACTGTTTAATGATACATGAAGGTTGATAGACATATAAAGGTTGATGTATGAAAACAGTCCTACATGTGCTGGGTTTATCCCCCCCAGATGTTTGCAGCGACATGCCTTCATCAGTGTGGTAATTTAGCAGAAGACATGTTTTGAATAGACATAACATTTGGGAGGAGCTTTGCTCAGCGTTTCAATCTGTTAGATTTCTTGTGCCTCTGCAGGTTTGCTCCTCGCTCTGCGTATGCCGCCTGAATATGAAAGTTATTCAGCTCGTCTGATGCAATCTGTTTTCCACGGCTATATTTGAGTTTTATCCGTGAAAAATATCCCTCCATCCGCCTCCAGCAACTTCTCGTGCTTCCCTCTTTAAAGCCCATGGCGATCATGAACGCTACCTGTAGGAGTGGCAGCTCTACTTGAATCATTTATGCTCTCATACTTTAAAATTCATGGTGCCGAGTCAGGCAGGCTTCCAGAAGGATCCGGTTAAGAGGAAAGGTAACTGCTATGAACTATACAAGCTGTCAAAGGCCCCTCCATTGTGAGAAATTTTCATTTGAATCATGAAACTAATGGAACACATTTAAACTTTTTGGCAACAAAATTATTTAAATAAAAGCAGAAGAATTAAGTATTTCTCAAATGGCAAAATGCCACTGGGTTTAGACAGAAGAAGAACAAATACAAAACAACCCATGTTTGCAGGGGTTGAGGGACGTTTTTTCTGGTGGCTTTTAGTCTGAGCTGTTACTAGGCAACAGCATATCCAACTTGTTTGAGATGTAAAGTAATTTCCATCCCCGTGTTGACGGAGGTTGTGCCAAAACAAAGTCTCTGTATCGGAGTGCACACTTTGCACTTGTACTGTGCTCCTGACAACAACCCTGAGGCTGAACGACGGGGCTCACAATGGCTTTACAATTGGAGTTATACCAATTTAAATTCTGTCTTCAGCCGTCACAGACCAGCTAATGTTCCTATTCAAAGTCCACATGTAGCCAGGTACGGTCCGGATGGCCAGCAGCCTGTTTTAATGTCCACCAGTGGTTGTATAGAAGTCTATAGAAAATGACTCTACTTCTCTCTTGATTAACACGAGTGCATGATCTCAATCTCTAGTTTAAAGTCTTCTTTAATACAGCATGATGTTCATTTAGTAAATGATGGTCCATTTAGAGTAAAACAGACCATAAAGATGGGGATGCTTTAGGGCGGGGCTACAAGATGATTGACAGGTTGCTACCACGGCTGGGAGTTGTGTTCTTTGGATCATTTATTTATTTATTTTATTCTAGCATACTTTCTTGTTTCTAGTCAAGATTACCAAACCCAGCATTATTTGTAACACTTTGGTTGCCTTAAAATCTCTTATTCAGTTGTACTTTGTTCCATCCTCTCACGACACTTCTGGTTGTAAAAAAAACAAGATTGAGGCTTCAAAACACCAGTCCTGTGCAGTGGCGGCTGGTGACATTTTTTTTGGGGGGGGGCGCAGTTGGGCGGCGCGGTTTAAATAGCACTCCACAATGAGAAGAAAAGAGGTTTGGAGTAGAATATTCTAAAAAACAAAGCTTTATTTCAAGAAAACACAGTACTCAACACTGTCCAATAACAACTATCAACAAACTGTAACTTTGGGCATGAGAGGTTCAGAGCAGAATGGTTTAAGAAACATTCAATGTGGTGGCCAGAGCAACTTCAGGGAATACATTGACGTAGCATTCAAACTGGGGGCCCTGCAGTAAGGTGGCACTGGTGAGGTGGTCTTTGAAGGCAAAGCGTTCCCTGGTGTGTCCAAGTATGGTGTCACAAACCTACAGATAAATATATAGAGAGAGAGACAGAGACAGTAAGATAAGTTGTGGGGAAATATCTACTACAAACAGGCTTCATACTACAGACAAAAAACTATGTTTTGTGTGTCTTGATGGCTCAGCAACATAGACAAAAGGCCAGGAGCCACCTTGATGGCTGTAGCTATGACACACACACACACACACACACACACACACACACACACACACACACACACACACACACACACACACACACACACACACTAACTTGTTGGGGGTTGAATTGGTATTTTAGATAAAGTTATAGTCTGATATGATATCCACCCAAATCTAACAATGTCCAACATGTGTTCTGCTGTGGGAAAGATAAAACATTAAACTCTAACACAGGCATCTGCTGATTTTGACACTCACTTCTGCAGCAATCCTTCAAGCTCATCTTCCTTCACAGCCCGGCGCTTCCTCGGCTGCTCAGAGCCACTGCACACTGAGCCTCCAGCTAGCAGCTCCGGTTAGCATGTAACTTGGTGCATGTAGCTTCACTGCTTTGCTGCTGAATATTTAAATCCGGACGTTCGGGTCCCAACTCTTTCAGCCTCTTCTTGTCAACATCTGATCGTGGATTGAAAGGTGTTTCACGGAGAGATACCACAGAGTTTTCAGTCGCCATACTAACATAATCAAAGTCTCTGCTAGCTGTGTTGCTCGCGTAGCTACGTGGGAGCTATATTGGATGTGAGGGAATGATAAAGGTCTCTGATTGGACGAATAGTCCAACCACGTTGCAATAAGAAACGATGTCATTGGCTAGGGCGCAGATTCGTGCGCCCGAAGATACACGTTTCATCCGCCAATGAGAAGCTGTCCTTGCCGTCACGAGGGTGAAATGTTCGTTAGCTTTCCATAGACACACATTTGGCCGGCGCCCCGAGAGGGGAGGGGCTTTTCTCAGTAATGATGAATGGCGATATATTATATTTAACTTAAGTGGTTGTTGACAGGGGCTTACGGTCTCCCACACACATTTAGCGCGTCAACACGGTATATTTCTTATTTAAATTATTTGATATATAATGTTTTTTGACAGTATATATTATATATTTTTTTTCTTCTTTTTTTTTTTCATCGCAAAATTTTAGGAGGGGCGGCGCCCTAGCGCCCTCTATTGACGCACCGCCACTGGTCCTGTGCTAAGCGCGTTCTCTTGTTTCCAGATCGAAGCCTGCAGCAAGGAGGCAGAGAAGATCGACTCCCTCATCAACTACGCCAGCCCAACGCTAGTCTCCCACGTCCCCCTCTCCGCGTTCCTCGCATCCGAGATCAAGACCTCCTACATCCGCTCGTCCGGTGGCGCTCCGCCCTCAGCCCTGCCCCCGGGACTGTGCTTCCTCCTGGGGCTCCTCATCGCTGCAGCCCCTGTCCTCCACCAGGTTTAAGTGCTTATTAATTCCCACCCACCTCCCAGCCACTCCCCCACTAACTCTTGAGTGTTCCAAAGTGCCCCCCATGAGGTGAGTGTGTTCGAGCGGTCATGGAGCAAGAAGAAGCGTCGGCGACAATCATTCCTATTGACTCACCTGCGTGTCAAACAATCAAGACGTTGGGAAAAGCTATTATTGTGGAAAGCTTTAGTATGAACAGTGTTATTCAGTGGATGAGTTATGTGTGTGTGTGTGTGTGTGTGTGTGTGTGTGTGTGTGTGTGTGTGTGTGTGTGTGTGTGTGTGCGTGTGTGACTTTTAAGAAGCTTCTGACTTCATACCAGCAGTGTTTATCCATTAGTCCCAGCAGCAGGCTCTCCTCTGCTGTTAAGCGTGGATGTAACTTTCATGACTCACTCTGTCTTGTTTGGTGTGTGTGTGTGTGTGTGTGTGTGTGTGTGTGTGTGTGTGTGTGTGTGTGTGTGTGTGTGTGTGTGTGTGTGTGTGTGTGTGTGTGTGTGTGTGTGTGTCCGATTAGGAATTTAGAGACAGACGATGACAAAACATCCCTGTCTGGCAGCACATCTGTCTGACAAATTACCCAAAATTCCCCTCCGCCACACACACTTTCACAGGCGCACACACACAAAGATTGGTGTCAGTCGACCCCGGACTGCTCTGCTCCGTGTGATCCAGGTATTAGACGGAGTCTGATCAGCATTATTAACAGGGTGCATGTCCATGGACCTCGTGTTTTCAAACCTCTAACCTCAGCAGTGTTAGTGCCATGCTCATGGACTGAGCCAGCCTCCAAAGTCGGTCGCAACTACTGACCAAACAAAGTGCCGGAAATCAATCAAAAAGTTAAAATATTAAGGGAGCTTGTGGTCCAGCATCTGTATGGGTTACATGTCACAGTTTTACCTGATGACATGAAGCTTTTCTCCAAAAACAAACCTGGTAACACTTTCTCTGAGGTGGTGCTCAGGAAGAATCCTCAGAGCACGATGCATTGTTCACACTGTGAGGCATGAGTCTCTGATGTGTGTAAAGGAATGGATGCTAAATGGAGCAGCTGTATGATTCTGCAGCCACAGCAGGATGAATGCACACCTAATATCGTGTGCTCAATCGGTCAGAATAGGTGGGGTGGGATATTGAGAGGCCGTTATTGACCGTTACGAGGACTTTCACTCAGGAGGCCACAGTTCACGCCCCCGTGTGGAACCAAATGAATTCCTTGTGTAATGATGTTACGTAACATGTTAGTGTTCACTGCGATGGATCCCCCCATCTCCCCTTCACAACTCTAAAAGTTGATTTATAGCGTTCTGAAATGAACTGGAACCATTCTGTCTCCGTTTAATGTGCATGCTTTGGAAAAACGGTGGACAGGAATGCTAAGTGCCTGATTTGTCTTTGAAGGGTACAACACCAATTCAGTGATACGCTTTCAAGTCAGAGGACCTGCAGGAGAGATTTTAATTTTTTTAGAGGAACAAAGGAATAGTCAACATGAGATGACTTTTAGAGCCCTAGTATCGGATCCTAGAATTCCCATAATTCAACTTGATAGACTTTTTTTTTATTTGATTCTTGATGTCTGATAAACACTAGCATCTAATGTTCATAGTCTCCCAGCCCAAGCTGAGAGAACCCCTGAGAACCACAAAACCCATGTAATCTTCTGAGCACCACCAGAGATGAGGTGCTACCCGGACCCCAACAGCCTGGACCCCTCTGAGCTCCCTGTGAGGCCAGTAGCTCTGAAGCGCATTAAAAGGGACGCTTCCTGTCTGTACATACGAACTAGAAGCCATTTAATTACTAAAGGACAATCAGCTAGTCGCTACCCATAATCCACTTTGGGTAGAGAAGATTTTCCACAGTATGCCTCGCGTATAGTGTCTTATATGAAGTAATAATGAAAAATGCAATAACTTTATATTTGTTAAGAAGTGTCTCTATATTTGATGTGTTTCCGATAACGGATTGAGATGATGATCACCTATGTGCCATGTTTTAGTTTTTTAAGCAAATAGCTGTTTCTTTATTGCATGATGACAATTATGAAGTGTTTTTTACTCCAGAATGTACTACAGTGTGTGTTGTCCCGTCTCTATGTGTTTGTCTATCTGCCTGTACAGCACAATGTGTCCCTCTCTAACAGTATTACTGTGCTAGGCAGCTCTGTAGCGGAGAATTTGTATTATTATTATTATTATTATTATTAATATGGTTATTGTTACGTTTTATGTCCTTTGAAGCCAACATGAATTCGGTTACTTTTCAAGACATTGTGTGTCTTCAGTGTTTGATTATATTTCATGTCGCACTAGAAAAACTTGCTGAAGTTGTAAAAGTAAAAGTTTTCTGCTCCTGATGAATTCGTTCTCAGATCAAAGAATAGTTCTGCATTTTTGGAAAAAGTGCTTTCTCTCTGAGATGGAGAAGACAAGATTGATAAAAATAAATCTAATGTGTGCGCGTAAAGTGCAGAGTGGTGTCTGGATTTGGTTAGCTTAGCTTAGCTTAGTTTAGCTTAGCTTACACGCTGTCCAAAGTTCACACTTCTAAAGCGTACTAATAAACACCTTGTATCTAGAGAAATGGGTTTTAGAGGGGAGGCTTTTTGGAGCTATATCTTTGCTAACAGCTAGCTTTCTCACCGTTTTAAAATTTGCACGTCATTCTGATGTTTTCATTTCTGCGGCTAACTAAAAGTTTCTTGAACATGAATTTGATGGTTACATACATGATATCTGTAAATGTATTCCAAAAAGCCGGGCTAAAGCTACATACTAGACAAAACGTCACCTAGAGAACTTGGATCACATGGTAGAGGAAATAAATGTAATATGTTATTTCTTTCAAACTTCTGTTCAGACCCTCTAAACTCTATTAATGGCTTCAGGTGAGCTTTAGAGGCGTATTTGTGAACTGAGTAGCTGCTTCCCGACTTTATGCTAAGCTAAGCTACATGTGTCCTGTCTACAGCTCCACATTTAACACACAGACATGACATTGATATCTTTAGTCTCACGTCTCTCTCAGACAGAAATCTAATCAGCGACTCACTCAAATGTTATGAATTATTTCACAGCCAACATGGCGGCCCTCTGGAAGCTGAGAACAGTTAGCAGGAAGCTCAAGTCTCTTGTCTTTCCATGAGATGCAAATGCAGAGTTGTGGAGTTTAACTCAACCAATCAGCCATCCTGAACATCTTTCTATAATGATCACACGTGTTATGGTCTGTTTTTCACTTGTATCATGTTTGATTCCCCTTACCAAATTGTCTAAAGACTTCCTGAGAGTTCTTTTCTTCACATCATCAATGTGTTTGACTCTGAGTGCCATGAATTAAAAAAAACATTTTATTAAGAACTTGAAGAATGTCAACAGGATGCATATTTCATGAAATATAAAAAAGAAAACCAATACCACAACCAATAGTGTTTTTACTGTGTGGACCATCAAACTGCTGCGAGACACGTTCACACCGTCACACGACCTCGGCTCAGCATTCAACATGGAGCCTCACTACTGGAATACCCCAAAGATTGATTGATTGATTGATTGATTGATTGATATATACTTTATTAATCCCCAAGGAAATTTGTTGTCGAAGTAGCGCCTTACAACTTGAAGATACAAATAAACACACAAGATAAAATATATAAAGAAGCAACAGGGATGAAAGATATATACAAAATAAAATAGAATAAATAAAAAAGAAAGTAAAATATATATATATATATATATATATATATATATATATATATATATATATATATATATATATATACACACTAAAATAGAATACAAATAACTGGAATGAAATATATGTACAGCTGCAGAGTGTATTCATTAATTAGGCAAATTAAATGTAAACAATATATCGTGCAAAATGCAAAGTATGTATGTGAAGTGTAATAAGCATACAAGTGTACAGTGATAATTAATCCACAGAGGATCTAGCAAGCGGTGACTTGCTGTAAAGCCGTAATGCCGTAGGCAGGAATGTTCTCCTGTAACGGTCCTTGTTGCAGCGGAGCGTGAGGTATCTCTTGGAGAAAGTGCTCCGCTGACCCTGCAGTAGGTGGTGGAGAGGTTTCTTCAGTGTCCTCCTCTCCACCACCTGTTCCGGATATTCCAGTTTACAGCCGATGATGGAGCCGGCTTTCTTAACTAGCTTGTTAAGTCTGTTGGTGTCACCGGCTACAATGCTGCTCCCCCAGCAGACAATGGCAAAGTACAGAGCGCTGGCCACAACCGACTGGTAGAACATCCCCAGCATCTTGCTGCACACATTGAAGGATCGAAGCTTCCTCAGGAAAAAGAGTCGACTCATCCCCTTCTTGTAGACAGCGTTGATGTTGGCCTTCCAGTTCAGTCGGCTGTCGATGGAAACACCCAGGTACCTGCACTCCTCCACCATGTCCAAGTCCTCTCCCAGAACACTTAGAGGACTCGGAGCCGTCGCCTTCCTCCTGAAGTCCACCACCATCTCTCTGGTCTTGGCCACGTTCAGCAGCAGGTGATTCTCACCGGCCCACTCCACAAAGTCACTCACCACTGCCCTGTACTCCTCCTCCCGTCCATCCCTAATACACCCGACCACCGCAGAGTCATCAGAGTACTTCTGCAGATGGCATAACTCCATGTTGTACTGGAAGTCAGTGGTGTACAGGGTGAACAGGAAGGGAGACAGAACAGTTCCCTGTGGGGCTCCAACATCACTGACCACCGTTTCAGACAGCACACGGCCCAGTCTGACAAACTGTGGTCTGCCTGTGAGGTAGTCAGTGATCCAGGAGATGGTGGACGAGTCTACCCCCACCACCCGCAGCTTCTCACTCAGTAGCAGTGGTTGGATGGTGTTAAATGCACTGGAGAAGTCAAAGAAAGTGACTCTCACAGAGTCACCGGTTCCATCCAGGTGCGACTGAGCTCGTTGCAGCAGGTAGATGATGGCGTCGTCCACTCCCACATGAGGCTGGTAAGCAAACTGTAGAGGGTCCAGCGACGATTTCACCTGCGGTCGGAGGTGGGCCAAGACCAGCCTCTCCAGCACCTTCATCACATGGGAGGTGAGGGCAACTGGTCGGTAGTCATTGAGGCCAGATGGAGATGACTTCTTTGGGACAGGGACCAGGCACGACGTCTTCCACAGCACCGGGAAGACCGGTGCTGTGGAAGACGTCGTGCCTGGTCCCTGGCATTAGGCATTAGTCTTTTTAACCATGCTCATTGTCGAAGCTTTTGGTGCAACACAAACAATGCCAATCATTGTAGTTCCAGACCGGCCGGCTCTGAGGTATCATTTGTGAGAAAAGTTACCAAAAGCTCTCAAAACTTTTCAAAATATGAGGTAATGTGAACACAAAGTTTGCTCGAGGACCAAGACATTAATATTTAATCCATGAGATACAATACAAGCCGGGAGTTTTGTTCTCTCTCTCGCTCTCTCTCTCTCACACACACACACACACACACACACACACACACACACACACACACACACACACACACACACACACACACACACACACACACACACACACACACACACACACACTTTCTCAGATGAGCACCTGAAGAGAATGATCAATGATGGAACCAATCAGGTGTAAATCCGGTCTCCACTGCGGATAACAAAGAGGATACAGGGGTCGAGGACAACAAACGTGATGGATCTTTTTAAGAACCTGCTGTGTTAATATTGGCTTGTAGTGCATGTTGGTGCATGTCAGCATGGCCCATTGGAGCTGATCCACCATCATCAGAAACGCTTCACGTGAAGCTTTAGAGAAAAGACGTCTCATTTCTCTTTCAACATATTTCCTCACTTCCTCTCTCCTCGCATGCAGGAGATGCGAGTGAGGGAAACAGGGATGCAATGAAGAGACTTGGGATGGAATCAACATCGTCTCTCCTTGTGAGTAGTGTTCCTCCCAGTGAGTTTCTGGTTCATTTGTTGTGACCCACCTGCTGGACCAGCTGCATTTTGGGTCTCTGCTTTAGTTATTCAATCATTGATCCCTGAGACCTGTTCTTCTATAAACCTGACAGAGAGCAAGAATCTATCACCTCAAGCAGCTACTGCAGGGAATGTCGACTTGGCTCTCTGTGCCACATCCTGTATACGCTATACAGACTGGTTTTTAGTATTTACATTTCTTCAACTGCTATTGAGGCACGATGAATGCTGATTTCCAGCCATTCTCATCACTCATCTGAAAAGATAGAAGATAGAAGATACGGTGTTCAGTAGACTGTGGGTGAAGGTCACTTTTCAAGACATTGTGTGTCTTCAGTGTTTGATTAGATTTCATGTCGCACTAGAAAAACTTGTTGTAAAGTTGTAAAAGTAAAAGTTGTAAAAGTAAAAGTTTTCTGCATGTCCACGTCCTCTCCCAGAACACTCAGAGGACTCGGAGCCGTCGCCTTCCTCCTGAAGTCCACCACCATCTCTCTGGTCTTGGCCACGTTCATGTCGCACTAGAAAAACTTGCTGAAGTTGTAAAAGTAAAAGTTTTCCACCATGTCCACCACCTGCAGTATGTCAAAGTGCCCCTGAAAAGTGTACTCATTAATGTATTATTGCGTAACATCTGAATTAAAACAATAATATTACTATTATTGTTTTAATTCAGATGTTAACCTTTTAGGATATGAGAATCTAACTGAGCTTCTACCTATACTTTGGTTGTTTGTCTTCTTCTGAAATAGAAATGCCTCAAGTCAATCATGTTGTATTGGTATTGGATTATGAAAATAGAGTGACAGCTGAAGGCCCTGCAAGGACAACTAAACTTGGTTTTAAGAAACACAAACAAGTCAGTGTCCTTTTCCAGCATCAATGATGATGTAATAATAATGCCAGACCTTTCTTTAGTGCCGAAACAGACAAACTAAATGTCCCCCTCATCCGTCCAGTCCGCTGAGATATTTCAGTCTGGACCAAAGTGGAGAATTTTGCAATCCTAAAATGCTAAAAACTCAGATTAGTGTCTCTTCCTCTTTAACTTCAGCCAAACCAATGAGCCAGCAATAGATATTAGATTTCAACCACAGATTATCTTTCAAATGGAATTATGTATTGTAAATAAAATGCAACAGACAACAATGCAACTAATAAATGACAAAGGGCTCAACAGAGATAGGATTCACCAGAGTGACTGAGGACGTTGATGGCCAAACCTATTTTAGTTGTAGAATAATAATTACAACAGTTGTGGGTTCGTCACATGTCCTTCCCCATCGCTGCACAAGTCAAATTCCAAAACACTGTCGATAAAAAACGGCTGAGTAAGACCATTAACTTTGAACTTTGGTTCTTGGCTAAATGTGGATTTTGTGTCTGATGACGTGTCACAAGTCCACCAGCACACAAATACAAACAAGAACACAGGAAGTGCAGTACGAATTTAACACGAAACATATGATGGACCAGAAAGTCAGCGGTCTGTGGACACCAACATTTATCCAGGAAATATCAAGGTGGAAACCATTCCCTTTGTTGCCACTAAACACATGAGATAAGTTCTCTAGATTTAGAGTTAACAAATATTTAAATCGTTTTGTCTTATTCTGACAGGGTTCAAGGGAGACGAAGATACCTATGCCAATGTGAATACAAATGAATATACAGTAAGAATAAATGTGTAAATGTGCACTGAGTAGTCACCCATTCACTGTCAGAAAATGTACCCATGTTGTTGACTGACCCTCCAGTGGTTTATATCAAATACGCTGGACAGATAAGAATTGCGCAAAACTCCAGAGAATCAAAGTAAAGATAAAGTTTGCAGTTTGGCAACTTCACACTTACAGTGTACAAACACAGCACTTGTAAAAAAAAACTCACGTCTCCAGGATCGTCCCATTGTGATTTAAAATCTCTTTTCAGATTGAGTCCTGGCCAAGACGTTAGCATAAAGGGTTCACATGAATGCACTCAGATATTTTATGTCCTGAAAGGATAATTCAGGTTTATTAACTCTGTCTTTTTGTTGTGGCCACCATTATGGTAACACAGTTGTTAACTGCCGCTCTTGGAATCCCATTAGATTTTGTTGTAGTGATATGGTTTTCCCAGATGTCAAGAATTACTTTGATCAATATGTTATGGTCCAAACTACACAAATAAGATCAAAGTTGGACTAGAAAAGAATGATCTTTTAAACTGTGAACACGTCGGCCTTTATCATCATTGTGTTTTCTTCGGTGTGAACCATGGCGTTTCACAAGGACTCATAAGAAGTGTGCTTAATGGACAGCAGTTTAGGAAGTTGGCAGCCATGGGAATGTTGTACCCGTCTTTCTCCTGGATACTAACATCTCCACTGATGAGTCACATGTCCCAAACAAAGCCAAGAGATGTTGAGCTGTTTGTGTTTGGCTTCACTGAGACCGGACTCCAATAGTGCAAACAGAGCAGAGTCCGTGTTTGCAGAGATAATCCAAACACTTACATTATTTGGTGATGATGAAGTCCAGCTCTGTCACAGTCACTGTGACATCCTTGTTCCAAATCCTTGTTCAGAGTCCACTTTCAAATCCAGTTGAATGTGTCCACATTCTATTTTGCACAAGTTGTGGGGAGAAAAAAGGTTAAACCGTTGAACTCAGATGTGAATAGAGGTAGAGCGCTGACTGGATTATTAATGCCTTTTCTTTGATTTTTCTACGTAAATAATGCATCTAGCTAATAATTATGTAATATGTCGGCCTTTATGAGAAAGTGATAATGACAGTTGTCAGCGTGGCTTGTGAATCAAAAGCCAGTACGTTCACATACACATTTTAGTTTCCTGTATAAATGTGGTTAATTTATAACATGATGTTCTGTAGATGTGTGGACTAAACATGTCGCTTTCCAACTCATAGACAACAGAACCACAGCCAGGGTGTACTGAATACCTCCATAATCAGGTGAAGGCATTATAGTGTTATATTGTGTATAGTTGGAAAAGAATTATTCAATTATAGAATTTAATTTGGATTTATTATTTGTGGACAAGGTCTTCAATTTTCAAAGAACACGTCCCCTCCCCTTCAACGATTAATTGTATCCTCTCTCATGAACAAGACTTCCATGCAGACTGATATGCAGTGTAGATGAGTGAGATGGTCTGGTGCACTATGTTCACTGTCAGGTGACCGTGATCCAGTGGCGGGCCGTGCATTTTCTACCTAGGCCTGCTGTCTGATATCGTATAATTAAATATGCGCATGACGGGATGCTGTTCGGCGAAAAACAATTACATTATAAAATAGGTTATTATAAAATAGCTATAACTTTATGATTCTGTTTAGGCCAGCAGAGAAGGCTAGCAGGCCCTGACGGCCCTCCACTGCCGTGATCAGGTGTCAGGGGGAGTGGCTTGGGGAACAAAGGGAAGAGAATTGTTTGGGGTCGGGAGAAATTAAGTCTACAGTCCAGAGGGGTTAACCCGTTTAGCTCCTTTTTTATAGTTGTACCTTTTCCATCTGAAATGAACAAGGAATTCAGTGTGATTTGAGGATCATAACAATTGAGGACTGAAAATCAAGCTACAGTAGCTCTACTAAATCTGTGCTCGCTTGGCAATACTTTTCACCAGCCCTAAATATATTGTAAACCCTGAATATAGCAGTTATCAGAGGCTCTGTTGTGGTAAGTGCCCCTGCAGAGGATACATTTGTCCACCGTCGCTCATCAGGCCTGCTAATGCTAATGCAACCATGTGTGTTAGCCAGTGTTATGTTAGCCTGTGTTCTGCTTTTTATCATTTTTGCAGCAACTTCTACTAAAAATGAAATTGTAAAATAGCTATAACTTTGTGATTCTGTTTAGGCCAGCAGAGAAGGCTTAGCAGGCCCTGACGGCCCGCCACTGGACAAATCCAGTTTTCACAGCATATACCAACAAGAAGCTTTGGGATTGGACAGAAAAACATCGGTGTGGAGTTCCTTTCTAAGTACATGCTTATGAAACTCTGTTGTCTCCGTCAGCTCTCCAATGGCTCCCTTTCTTACCCGGACCCTGACCTGCCTCAGGTTCAAAACGTAATTTATATGCCAATAAGTATTAATTTGTTTGCTAAATTTAATGAGCCCCCTCAATCTATAAAAAAGTAAAGTACAAACAAGCATCCAGGGATTAATACAAATATTTTGGGTTCAGGGGTGCACGTGGTTCATTTCCTCTCTATTCAATAGAATCAATCTCCTCAACATAATTAATCATCAGAATAGACATGTCTTTTCACTGTGCCACTCAATGTAAGACATGAAGGCCATTGGGAGCTGATAGAGAAATTATTCCAGGATAAAATAGAAAA
The DNA here is from genome assembly GCA_038501785.1 of Myoxocephalus aenaeus. NCBI lineage: Eukaryota > Metazoa > Chordata > Actinopteri > Perciformes > Cottidae > Myoxocephalus > Myoxocephalus aenaeus. The sequence goes on from JBAMJR010000140.1 coordinate 177,134, forward strand.
ACAACTCTCTCTCCGTCTCTCTGAATGAATACAAAGATGTGATTTAGGAAATGGTATCACTAAGTCTAATCAGTAGGAGGACAGCTCTGCTCTGGCCTTGGCTCTGGCCTTGGCTTTCCCTCCGCTACAGCAGCCACGAGTATTCTGCTCTTACGTTCGCTTACTGTACGGCAGACGCAGACTATCTGTGTCACGTCTATCTGTTGTCATGTCAGGACGCCAAGCACAGATCAGTGGAGCCTCTAACCTTCTGGCTGAGGAACTGTTTTACTTGTCTCAGCTGTTTGGGATTGCATTTTTAAACCCAAACCTTACTATAAATGGAAGTTTTTGCTTTAGATTTAGATTTTATATTTCAGATTTCAGTATGGAGGCATTGGAGGAATGTAGTTTTCTATTATAGGGATTGGTTGTGTCAGAGGCTTTTCCATCATGACTAGGACACCCCCCAATGTACCACTTTAATTTCCCCTCACAGTTTATGTAGTACAGGGCAGCATAGTGTAATATAAGGAAATATCTTCCTCGGCGGAGGCTCAATTGCGAGATGGCGTGTCATCAGTATGAGATACAGAAGTCATAATTACAAGATGAGGTCTCCAATTTATTTTCTGTGGTGAATGCAATGTGCTTCCATAACATGTCTGACGCTGTTGTTAAATCTCCCGTACTGTTGCAACAACTTCTTCTGACCTGTGGTGCCATCTATGCACATTAACCTTTTGAAAACCGAGGCTCATATATGGTTCTTTTTTTACTAGTAAGTAGTCGTATGAACCGCATTGAGTTATATTACTTGTATTATTTTATATAATTTTTTTCAGAATTTAGTTGTGAATAAAATGTATATTTTCAAAAAAATCACCTTTATAACATATTTTGATCATAACTATTAATGTCCAGCATGATCTAAGATAGATTTCCCCAAAAAATATTTTGAAGCGGTCGCTGACTTTTACAAACTCCATGGTTCAGGCCCTTACCAACATCCCACATACTAATAGGACACCTTTTTGGAAAGATTAAGACCTAAATAATCCGAATCTGCAACAAATCACTGCAAAACCAAGCTTTGACATATTGGGAAGGTGTTTTAGTCAAAAGAACGTGTCGTTCGGTTCAAAAATAGAAAAGTTACTTGTTTTATGATAATACATTGTCTCACTAGAGGCTGCTGCGTATAAAAATTTGCATAAGCCTGCCCCCTTGCTGTGTGACGTGTTTCTAGAAATGTGGGGGGTACACGTAAGTCACAGGAAGCTGATTTGTGAGACAGAGAAGAAAAAAAGAAACATGTGGTTTTACAGGTACTAATATGGAGTTCGTAAGGATTTTGATTGCTTTGTTAGACTCCCACAAGCCCTTACTGTTACTGAGATGTGTTTGTTAGGGAAATCCGACTTTGTAAAGGGTATTTATCATGGATTTGGTGAAACCTTACGGCCGTCGCGGCAAGCTGACGGAGCAGCCGTATAGTCGGAGGAGTTTACGTAAGTACTTAAACTTAACGGTTACTTTAATTATGTTTTACACCATGTAGCACTGTAGCACTTCAAATGAAGTTAAACAACAATGTGGTTCCGGAGATAATTAAGGAAACGTTCAAACATTTTTTTCTTCTAACTGTCCGATAATAGGCGCAGCGGCGCTGCTTTGCCTTGCCGTGCTAAAGAGGTTGTCCGAGTCGCTCTTCTAGACTTTGTCAGACTGTTGGTCATCCAGCGTCGTGAAACGTAAGACAAAGACGGTCCTGATTTTGCTTTCCATTAGAGGACAATACAAATTGAGGACTCAATACACCTTGAATGACCCTCCCCTCCCCTATTAGCAGCCTCATTACTCATATGTCATCTTTGCTGTATCACATCTTTCTGCTGGCACCAACCACCTTCCCCGTGGGGTCGCCACAGCTTCATCTTATGACTCTTCCTCCATCATCTGCGATTCCCGTCTTTCTTTCCCCTCTCTCCGTCTGGGCCTACTACCAGTGCAGATGACTGGGCGAGGCGGCGGCCTGCCCTTCTGTGAGTGTTAATGGGACCAGCACATCCATCTGTCCCATCAGGAGCCGCTTGTGTTGGATTCCCTGTCTGCTCTTAATTCTACAGTGTCTCCTCCCGGTTTCCGCCCACTGCCCCCTCCTTCATCCCAGCTGTTGTCTGTTGCCTTGATCACCAGCAGGTGATTTAAGGACCACAGCGTGACCCGGCTCATTGTCCGGTTGTTACTTTGTGAGAGTAGGTCACACGAGCTGTTGAGTTGCCCGCCCGACTCTGGAGCTGAATCAGTCTGGCAGGCTTCGCGAGCGTGTTCACAAGAGCGGTTGAGTTGCCCTCCCGACTCTGGAGCAGGAGAGGTGGATCTCCTGTGTTCGCTAGACTTGACCGGTAGTATTAGTTTGTATCTGTTTGTGGTGTTTTGTTTACTCTAAATAAAGTCCGCCCTTGGAACTGAACTGCTGCATGTGTTGCGTTTGGGTCCGCTACACCACACACCCCTAACAGCTTGTTCCTCCTGGACGCCTTCTGTTGCCAACACATCCCTCACCATCACGGATGGGAGGAAGGAGAGTCGAGGTGGAGAGAGGAAGAAAAAGAAGGAAATGAAGAGAGGACAGCTGTTCATTTCAGCAGCAGAGATGCTGCAGCTTGTGAATTTTTATTTTATTTATATATTTTCATCTATTTAATTTCATCGTGCCCTTGTAGCAAACGAGCATTGAAGAAGACAAGGAATACGTTTAGTTTTAAATAATAAATAGCTAGACATTATTATTATTATTTCATTTCTTATTATATTTTTTTATCTGATTAATAATCAATTAATAAAAATAATAATCAACAGATTAGTGGCACACTCATATAATTTTTGTGATATGCTTAATCTGTGATCCGTTGACAGGACAGAGATTCCTCCAGCTTGTATGAATGACACAACAATGTGTAAGTCGTGTTATTTGCTCTGGACAAGTGACAGAGTATAAAATGAACCACTTGGTGGGCAAGAGGAGAGGTGGATGGGGACTGGATCAAACAAAGCCAGGACTTTCAACCAGGAGACCGGTGTTCGTGTCTAAATGTGTTATTTTAACTCGTTTGTGATGTTTGTGAAGGGTTTTCCATACTTATGTCACGTTTACATTTTACTTTGTTTACACAAGGTGATTCCTTTTCTACCACTGCTGGAAGACTTGCAATGACATTTGGGCATGTCTGAGGGAGTCATATACCACGGCTGATGAAGTTTAGTGAAGGCTGCAAAAGCATTCCAGGAAAGATGGAACTTCCTTAATTAACTGTCTGCGTGCATTATACAGCAAACGTATTGTCCCCTCATGTGTAGTGAGGCTCCTGGCCCTTGTGGATGCAGTGTTATAAGGAGGGGAGGCACCAATGATCCGTCCAGCTGCATTCACTATGCGCTGCAGGGTTTTTCTGCTGTAGTCTGTGCAGCTTCCGCCCCACACAGTGATGCAGTTGGTCAGGATGCTCTCGATGGTGCCACGGTAAAAGGTGCACATGATGGGTGGGGGGCTTCCTGCTTTCCTCCGTTTTCGGAGGAAGTAGAGGCGCCTCTGTGCTTTCTTTGCCAGGGATTTTGTGTTGGCTGTCCACGAGAGGTCCTCACTGATGTCCACCCCCAGGAATTTGGTGCTGCTGACTCGCTCAATGTCAGCACCGTTTGATGGTCAGTGGTGAGTGTTGGGTGTGGTCAGAAATTCATCTCTGGCCAAAGCCATACGTGACGGATCCCTCAAAGTCCCACCGCCAGCTGGGCTTCCTGGTGCACCAGAGCTGGGGAAGAGGAATCCTGTTGGAGAGGCAGACGAGGCCTTCCTCATGAAGCCCTGTCTTCTACGGCCCGACTCGGGAAGACACCAGCCAGAGGACCAGGGGGTCTTATTTTGCTGACCCTCCAGAGGCTGCAGAGTTGTGGAGAACAGCTTTGGGATCGTGAGAGTCAGGGGCGTCGTTAGGCCCGGACAGGGTTAACTTTTGAGTTAACCCTGCTGAAGCCCCCCTAAGGTGCACATGATGGGTGGGGGGCTTCCTTTGAGTTAACCCTGCTGAAGCCCCCCTAAAATGTTCTTCAGCCCCCCCAAATAATTTGGCTTGAAGAAAAGAAAAAAAATCTTTATTTTTATTTTTATTTTGGTGATGTCATTAAATTAAACTATTGTTTCTCACATGGGAAAATTATTTATAACTCTAAAATTATACATATGTGTGTGTGTTCTGGTTTGTGTATGTTTTCTCCCCTTCAAATTACAATCCAATAGCCTACTTCACTTTAGGGCACTAGGACCTTGGGGAGGCTGCTGCGCTGGCAAGTAACGTTTCTCATCAACCACAGCAGGATTACACCAAGGAGTTTAGCTCAAAGTAAACTATACTGAGGAGTACCATCATACAATTTTTATCATTTGATAATCAAGATGAAATGTGTTTATTTTCTCTATTGAATGGTATATTTGACACTGAACTAGTTCATCTTTATCTCAGTGATAGTGTCCAAATGAGCATAAAATATCACTGGTTTGTAAAAACTACACAGACAACAAAATAGATGTAAATGTTGATCAAAGTCTTATTCCCTTCTGCTCAAAATAAAACAAGTAAACAACTCAAAAGTTAACCCTGTCCGGTCCATTCTCCATCCATTGGATATGAAAGCTAGTTCATCCGTCTTTCCTTTACAAGCAGGAAAAGTATTTCTCTCTCGTTATTTGAGAAAAGTTCATACCGTGCTACGACCAGATCGGGTCCAATCTACATCCAGGACATGGTAAAACCTCACACCCCAGCTCGTTTGCTCCGCTTCTGCCAATCGGCTTGTAGCTCCGTCACTGTGTGCTAAACACTCAATTCAAGACTGTTTGCTGTCCTGGCTCCTCAATGGTGGAATGAGCTCCCCATTGACATCAGGACAGCAGGAAGTCTCTACATCTTTCGTCGCAAACTAAAAACACATATTTTTCGACTACACCTTGAATAAGGAAGGTAGCGCCATAGTAGCACTTTAGTAGCATTTAAATGTCTCTTACTGATAGCACTTTGTGGTTTAACTTTATTAAAGAAATTGTACTTTCTTGATTCTTGTTGTTCTGAGTTTGTACTCATGGTTGAATTGCACTTATTGTAAGTCACTTTGGATAAAAGCGTCAGCTAAATGAAATGTAATGTAATGTAATATCCGCGGCCCCAAATGGGCCCAAAAAAAAAAAAAGCCAATTCTCTTGGGGCTAAGCCCCCCCTTTCTTTCGATGCTAGAAACGCCCCTGGTGAGAGTGGAGAGTTTTCCACCGTCGTCTGCAGGTCAAGCCGGCCGGCTGTAGCTCGTGGGGAGAGTGGTTGTCAGAGATCCACAAGGTCGCCAGTTCAATCCCTGGTCTCCGCATAAATCGCATGTCGAAGTGTCCTTGAGCAAGACACTGAACTAAATGCAGGGACCAATTTCCCCATTGTTGGATTAATAAAGGATTAACCATTATTATGTGAGCTGCATGCATTCTCTGCAACTGTCTTCAGACCACTTAGAGCAGAGGAACAGCAAAAGCAGCGACACCACACTGAGAACGGCGATGACATCGAATGCACTGTCCTGCTTTCCAGCCCTTGAACCGGGCTGCAACGAAGGCCTAGCTTCCATCTCGACTCAACGCTTTTGGCGACGTTTGGTCCGGCGGGTCTTGCCGGGTGGTCGGCCGTGTGTGGTGATCGTCTCAACTTATGCTCCCCAGCTTCCTTCTCCAGGTTGATGAGTGCATTCGGTTAGAGGCCATTTTTGTGTTTCTGTTTTTTTATATTGTATTAATTGATTGATTTTCTTTCTCAACAAGCTCTCACTTCAGATGCTGGCATATGGCAATACATAATAATATCCCATGGGCTGCAGACAGTTCTATTTTATTTTTAGCACTTTGAAATCACAAATTATCAATAATAAATGAACACATTAACATATTTATTTTTCAGGAAACCTGATTGTATTCAGCTTGATACTTCTCCTGACGTTCAGCCTTTTTAACACACGACTTAAACTGCTGATGGTCTGCCCACCTTTTATTTATTGAGGCTACTGACATTTTTCAGAAGATAATACAGCAAATCCAACAATTCACTGATCATTGGAAAACAATTAAACTACCACATCCAAAGAACCCGAAGACATTATCAAAGAAAAGCATACATATTTGTGTAAATATTTTTAATTTTAAAGCTCCACAGGCCCGCTTTTCAGGACCAGCACAGAAGCATTTTTCCCAGCAGTCAAAGGCCACAATCATCACATGAAGGCCTGATCCCACAGGGTGAACTCTCCCTGGCCCTTCTCTCCTTTATAGCCTCTAAAAGCCAGCCTGGAGGGAATATCATGAGAATTCTATCAAACCTTTTATGCCTATATTAAAGGGCATTAGTTGGTGTGTTTTAATAGTGCATACATGGAGGGAAACTATCAGGAAAGGGAAGGGTCAACACATAGTGACAGCAGTTTGTAAAATAGTCCAAAAATCTATTGGTTTTGTTGAACCTTTTTTATCAGGACGACGTAAACAACAAAGGTTAGGGTCGAGGCAACAAAACTACTTAGTTAGGTTTCATGGCTGGGATAAAAGAACTTCGTACAGTTAGGTTCAGGCAAACAAACCACAACCATAAAACCATAGCGTAGTGTCGTGCACCGGTCTCGTAGTCTTGAAAGTCCTGCGTTTAGTTGGACACCAGAGTGTCTTTTTGGATAACAAATACTACGTCACTCTCAGAGCCCTGTGGATGCATTTACTTTGTTAGTCCGCCCTAAAAAAGGATCCAAATTGACTTACCATTGGCATTGTTTTTTAGTTGGCATCGACAATTAGTGTCAATGTATACAAAAGCAATAGGTTGCATTTCGGGAATATTCCACGACCTGCTTATGATACTGGGCTGGAAGGGTTGACCCAAAAAAAAAAGGCCTATTACAGGACCTATTATAACCTGATTGAATCAAATGGTTCCCAGGTTTTTGGTTGATTTGTGAGCACGAGATAAGAGTACAACGAGCCAGCTGCTGTCTGAACTTGAGTGATATTGCACGCTGTCAATTACGCATTTTATGCAACCAGCACCAGACTGTAAAATAAAAAAAAGTGTTGCTTTGAGTAATTATTCTTTACAGTTTCTTGTGCACATGTACAGAGGTGTTGGAGACACAGCTCCACCATAACACTGTGAATCCCTCAACACTTCTCACCCACAGTCTCCACCCTAAACACCAACATGTTATTTAGTTTGCGATACACTTAGATGTGTGTTAACGGTGACAGAGATTGTTCGGGTTCAAAACTATAGTTTAAAGAATGTGTTGTACATTATTTGTCTCGATAAAGAAACGCATGTTCCTGTGCAAAGTATGGCTGGAGTCGGCAAAATAAGCACTGTATGGACAGTTTATGTTTATACATACCATATGAATATATCTGGAGCCGGGCTCGGACAGGAAACTTGTTGACTCGCATTGTTTGTGCATACCACGTTCTCTAATACACCGCCAACAAGGGGAGCACATGATCGCTGCAGTGGGGCAGGCCTTCCTCTTATCAGCCTCCCAAAACGCTTGTCTCTGTGGGAAGCAAAACCAAACCATGCTGCGAGATATTCTCATTACCGACAGTGATCCTATCCACTTTTGTTTAATTGCTTTCGGATTCCAAAGGAACACACAGTATCGGCATTTTCCAGGCCAAGTTGACAAACTTTGAGACAGCAGGGCCGTGGCTAATAGCTGCAGAACTCCTTCTGAAGGGTCTTTCCATCTGCGGTCTGCACTAGACCGGCTTCCAGGAGCTTTGTCAGTGTAATAATAAGCTGACATTTGACTTAAATGGAAAAACTGCTGGCTCCAAGTGCCAGAGAAGCTGTCACCCTAAACTCTGACAGGCATTGTTATTGCTGAAAGGAAATGAAAATGCTTTTCGGGGGAAAATGAAGACCTCTATCGTTATGGAAACAGCTCCTCCATTGTCCTGTCTTACCTTTTCTACCTCAAGCTCATCTGATTAAAGCGTAACTTTGCCCCCAGGTCTGAGCCTAAGTCCACTCACTGCAATAAATGTGAAGAAAAATAAAGTGGGATGGGACTGGGAGGTAAAACCACCCCTTCCTTATGGCGAAGGCCTTTGACGCAGAGTCGACAAATAGGACAGCCAAAGCCCATGACAGCTCGCTAAATAGTGATACCTGATGCATTTACTGTTCATCAGACCATAAATGAGACAAAAATTACACATCCCGCCCACTGATTAGAGGGTGTTAACATTCTTTTATTTCATGACGTATGATAAGTCAGTACACTCTATGTCAGAACTGGCCTTGCAAGATTAGGGCTGGTTTAAAACAGTTGGTGGCAATTGGAGACATTTTCAACCATGAAATAGATTTTTGTAAGAAATATTAACACTAGCATGATGTGCTTCATCACAACAGTTTACGGCTTAAAAAGCCTGTTTAAATGTCTTCGTTGAGCTAACCAGACCTTCACACCTGTCTCACAGCTCTCACTATTTAAATTCCAACCATACCTCATCAGCCCAGTCACCCAACCAGGTCAATATACTGGACTATTAGTGATTTCTGTTTTTTCTCATGGTTTTAGTGGTTATTCCGTTCTACCTGGTCCGATAACCTTTTTCACTGCTACCATCTTATCACAGTCGTCTTCATCAGAGTTACAGTGCACACCAGTTTATTTCTCTGTGGCTTATTTTATTATTTCTTTGACTTTACAGGACGGATTGCTGGTGAAATACTCAACTGTTAAATAGTCATGGTCCAGATTTAAAATGCATCCGCTTTCCATAGCCATTGGTCCTGTTCAGGGGGGTCTGGGCTTCATCCCAGAACACATGCTGAATGAGAGACCGGGTAGACCCTGGACAGGGCACCAAAGGATCACAGGGCCGACACAAATAGACACACATTCACACCTACAGGCAACTTGGAGTCTCCGATTCTCATAACCTTTGGACTCTTGGACTCAGATTCTCCAGCCAGACACTTTTCATTGAGCGGCTTGGAAGTCCTAACCCAGTATAGAAGAAAATGTAACCTCCAATTGTTTCATTTTATGTCACCATAATACTGTCTTTGTGTATTCTGAATGAAGTGCATACTTTTCTGTATGAAGGGAACTCAACTTGATCCAGAATCTCAACCACTCCCCTTTTAAACTTCTGTCAACACAATGACAGTTGCAAATCCCACCAAGATGACGTGTGTCAACTGGTAACAGTGGGCGTCAACATAGCTGGTCCAGGTGTCATCACGCAACGGGGTCTCACTCCCAACTGGTCAAATACCAACATGTAGAAGTCTTTGTAGCACAACCCAACTAATTATGCAACAATATGAGCCAGTGGCGGCTGGTGGCAATTTTTATTGGTGGGCCCAACTGATCCCAGTATGATTCAATGCAAAAAAAGGTATCACGCATTACTACTTTGCAGTTAAATATTTAACATTTATTCCAACACTTTGACATAATAAGGACATCTTATTAATACAATTCAGTATATTGTAGAGTTGGGAAACAGCGAGACAGTAGACGTAGTTGCAGTCGAGGTAGTTTACTAGAACTCCACATAAAATGTACAATACTTGTGCATCAAGATAGCAGCAGTGCAACAAAACCCAATTACCGGAAACACCAAACCCCCCAGCTCTTAAAGGCACAGTAGCTCTCAGGTGAATGTCTCTCACAGTCCGTATGTGGGTCACCACACAGGCCCCCCCAGAATTCACTCAACCAAAAGTGCAATAGACGAAAGGCAGTGCACAGAGTCCGACTCAAAAAGGCAAAGTCAACGTGGCGGGGGGCGGACCAAACGGCCGAAACGGCTGCGCTTCGCAGCAGGGGACTCCAGTGGGGCCGGGGCAGGGACAGAGGTCGGGGCAGGGGGCGGGGCTGAAACAGGGGGGCGCCCCCGGCGTGGGGGCAGGGCCAACTGGACGGGCACATCAATGTCTAAATGAGCAGGCTTGAGACGGTCGATAGCGACTCTCTCCGGCCTGCCCCCCCTGTCCACAACAAAGTTCTTAGCGCCCGCTTCCAGGACACGGAAGGGGCCGTCGTAGGGGGGCTGCAGCGGAGACCGATGGCTGTCATGACGGATGAAGACATACCTCGCCGCTGGCAGGTCCCTGGGGACATAGGACTGGGGGAGGCAGTGGCGAGTCGTCGGGACAGGAACGAAGGCGTCGGCGACGCCCCGGGACACAGTTCGGTGAGAGGAGGCGGACCAGGGTGCAGTCGCGTCCGGCAGAAACTCCCCCGGGACCCGCAGGGGCTGGCTGTATACCAGCTCGGCGGATGAGGCCTGGAGGTCTTCCTTGGGGGCAGAGCGGAGACCGAGCATGACCCACGGGAGGCGGTCAATCCAGTCGGCGCCCGTAAGGCTGGCACGAAGAGCGGCCTTCATGTCACGATGGAACCTCTCACAAAGTCCATTAGCCTGCGGATTGTACGCCGTAGTGCGGTGAATCTTCACCCCCAGGTGCTCAGCAACTGACGCCCATGGACTGTTTGATCGGCGCACAATGCCGAGGCGCTCCATGGTCGAGAACTCCTCCCTGGCGATCGCAAGCTTGGCTGAGTCAAGGCGGCGGGCCCGGGCGTAGACAGGGGAACCCACAGTGGTGATATGGTGCTCCACGCCATGCTTAGCCACCGCAGACGAGAACGTGGGTGTGGTGAGGTCGGGGAACCGGGCGAGTAGGTGTTGACACGGGTCCCCGGTGACCAGCGTGTTTGACAGGCAGAGCGCCCCAGCCCCCCCCAGCGTGCAGGGGTACGAGGCAAAAGAAAGGGCATCAATCAGGCGGCAGTTCTTTACGTCCACCAGCAGGCTGAAAGCACAGAGGAAATCTGCGCCCAGGAGAGGCGTGGATACCGCAGCCACAACAAAGTCCCAGCCGAAACGGCGCCCGCCAAAACACACCTCCACTTGCCTGGTGCCGTAGGTACGTATGGGCGTGCCGTTAGCGGCGTCCATCTGGGGGCCGCGTCCGCCGGCCATGGTGTCCACGGGTTGAGCTGGCAGGATGCTGCGTTGTGCGCCCGAGTCGACCAGCAGCCGCCGGCCAGACAAGGAGTCAGCGATGAATAACAGCTTGCAGTCACGGCCGGCGCCCATAGCCGCTAACGAGCGCCGGCCCTGTCGTTTCCCTGTGGCTTGAAACTGCATGGCTTACGGCACTGCTTGGCCTTGGGCCCAAACCTGGCATGGTAGTAACAGAGCCCGTCGTCGGGTTGGCGGCGGGCCGTCACCGCAGCCGCAGTGTCTGCATAGTCCTCCATGGGCGGGGGCGGGGTGCCCTGGTGGGGCAGCAGGGCATGGACAAACTGCTGCCGGTTGGCCAGGAAAACCCTGTCCGCTTCAGCAGCCAGAGTGCGATAGTCCTTGGACGAGGCGAGGGGGGAACTGGCCAGTGCCGTGCGTACAGGCACTGGGAGCTGCCTCAGGAAAATGTGCGTGAACAGGAAGGAGGGATCAGCCGAACCTAGCACGGCTAGCATTTTTTCCATCATCTCCGACGGCCTGCTGTCGCCGAGGCCGTTGAGGGAGAGCAGGCGGTCCGCCTTCTCCAGTTCAGACAGTTCGAAAAGTTTCAGAAGAAACGTCTTTAGTGCTTCGTACTTGCCGGCAGCCGGTGGAGCCTCCAGCAGCATCATCGCTCGTGCCGTCGTCGAAGCATCCAAAGCGGCCACCACGTGGAAGTACTTCGTGACATCCCGGTTTATTCCTCTGAGCTGGAATTGGGCTTCTATGTGCTGAAACCACGGCCGTGGGTTATGCTGCCAAAAGTCCGGCAACTAGCGGCGTAGATGTTAGCCATGTCGTTAGCACCGGCGTTCGGTGCGACGTCGTTTTCGTTGTCGGACATGTCGTATTCACTCACGGGGTCACCAGTGTAGAGTTGGGAAACAGCGAGACAGTAGACGTAGTTGCAGTCGAGGTAGTTTACTAGAACTCCACATAAAATGTACAATACTTGTGCATCAAGATAGCAGCAGTGCAACAAAACCCAATTACCGGAAACACCAAACCCCCCAGCTCTTAAAGGCACAGTAGCTCTCAGGTGAATGTCTCTCACAGTCCGTATGTGGGTCACCACAATATTATAATTAGGGTTGGGCATCATTTGGGTTTTTCCCGATACCGGTGCTAAAACAATACTTTTAAAACGATACCGGTGCCTAAACGATGCCTGAACCGATACTTTTGTATTGCCAAGACAATTTTTTTCTTCAAATTGAACAATATATGAACTATATATACTTATATACTTTAAATATAAATACAAAACACTTGACTTCAAACTACAGCTTCAAACTGTTTAACTTCAAACTATAAAAAAGAACAGACACAAGCATCAGGTGGCCTGATAGGGACCATGTGCAACAGAACTCCACTCAGAAACTGTTGGATTCTACAAACTGATGCTTTACTGGACTACACGCCATCATATCATCATATCATCATATCATATCAACTGGGAGAGCTTTGTTCCAACAAGCCGAAGACGGTCGGCACGGCAAAAGCTTGTGCATGTCTCCCCAGCGATCACTCTGTGAGTGCGCACTGCTGCTGTGTGAGCGCTGCAGCCCCGCCCCCTTGAGCCCGTCTCTGTATGAGAGAGAGAGAGGGAGCAGAGAGTGCGCTCTGATCCGCGCTATTTTAATAAAGTATCGATACTAAAAATATTTTACAGTAGTGTAAAAGAAGTATTTAAATCGGCTCAGGCATAGAATAGAAGCACCGAAATCTGCATTGCTTTTCGGACCGGTGGAACCGGTAGGTACTGGTCGTTCCGCCGGTCCGGCTGATCTGGGACCAGGTGTTTTACCTGTAGTTTCTCAGCCAAAGGTCTTCTCTCAAACGGGTGTTGGAGGAGAGATTATACAGAATTAGCGTTTGGTTTTCTGTGAAGACCAGTGGCTCCTGCTCGCTGCTGTCATGTTGTTATCATGGGTTGCGTGCCTCGTCTGCCCGAGGAGGACAGAGACGCGGGAACGCGCAGTCATGGGGCTTGATGAGAATAGCCCTCCAGGAAGTCGTTTTTAGGGCGCTGATTGGATAAATTGTATGTCATTCATTTATTTCTTTAACCAGTGATTGGCTAAACTGCGTATTAGACCCGTCTTCCTTGGGCAGAATCGATTGAGCCCCAGACATGCACGAGAGGAGGTGCATGAGCGGAGAGGACAAGCAGGAAAAGCAGATATTTGGCGCAGATATCCTATTTTACAAATATTACTATATTATTATTTTTTTGGGGTGGCTCAAGCCCCGTTGCCCTCTATTGGCCGGCCGCCACTGGTATGAGCGTCATCGTTTTCTTATCTTTATTGAATGTAGAATGTAAATTCTGTTATTTTAGATACAGCCACATTCTTTATATGTTCACTTCCTCTCACTTGTCTCCAACATAAATAAAGCGTACTGTGATGAAACAGTCTTGTATGTGATGAATGCTTTCAAAGTCAGGGAGCCCATATTAAACTTTCATGGATGTACTGTAGCTCTGCACACTGCAGGGGGATGTGGATGCAAACTTGAGCATTGCTCTTGAGGCCTGAGGCGTCAAAAACTAACTTCTTACATCAAAGGCGAATATTAAATATTCTAGTTTCATGTTGTTTCTTTGGAAAGTCTTGAGTACTCCTTTGCATGTGAAATAAAATGTGTTTTGCATTAATCTGGAGCTCAGTGATGGAAAATGGATGATACTGACTGGAAATTAACATAAATTAAAACAATACATGATTATTGCTGCTGTTCCTTGCCTCTCACCCTTAATGGTGTCTGCTGAATGGAGGATTGTGATATATGTATATATTATATATGTATCAAGACAAACCAGCAGAGAACCGAGGAAGACTACTAACGGACATTTGGCAATTTATGACCCCCAACCCACTCTTTATGGCAGATATCCCGCATTGGACGTGGAAGTGCCAAACGGCAGTTCCTTAAGTGGCCACTCAAGGCTGGATCCAAAAGTGAGTTAATCCCCATAGAGCTCCATGTTAAAGCAGAAATAAACATGTTTACAGCATGGTACAAGAAAACGGTGTTGGTCTTTATAGCTGATGTCCCTGTCTAGGACAACTGAGGTGAATGTATACATTACTCCCCCGTTTAGATTATATCAGGGCTTTTCGTTATGCATAATTAAAGGAAAAAGCTTTCAGGTGGGTACCATGACAACAATCATGGCTCACAGTTTTCAGGGGTGTGGGCTGGATTGTGGGCGTAACCCTTTTAACACCCACTACGATCCTTGAAGAGCTCTTTCTGCCAAAAAATGGTTCCTAATGGAAACCCTGAGTGACATAAAGGACTCTCGATTGGTTCTGGATATAGAACCTTTGCCTTTCAGGAAGAGCCCGTTTATCTCCATCTATAGAACCCAGCAGATCTAAATAATGAATGAAGAAAACCAAAATGACTGCTGATGCAACACACATATTCCTGCTGTTGATGGCCTCAGCTATAAACAGACACATGTGTGATGAACTGTATTGGAAAGAAGGTTGTTTAGAGGGTCTTGAGTGTGCACCTCAGCCACAGAGCCATACAAATAGATGGAAACATAAGTTAATAATCTATTGACGGTACTGAGGGGATCTTTTGCTCTGCAGATTGCATAATGCACAAGTTCCTGAAGTTGCATCATATAGATGCATTCAGAGCTCGTGGTGAAATGAACCAAGCTGACGTGAGAGCTGGAGGCCTTTGCAATTTCTCATTAGCACTTGGACCTGACAGGAATTAGCCAGATGTGAAAGAGGTCTGCTGGAAACTGAACTCTTGGATAATGACGGCCTGAAAAACCCAGAGGAAACGGCTTTTAATGAAGGAACATGCAGGTGTAAACAAACCAGGCCTGTGCCTCTCTGTGCTAGTTGAGTTTGCTTCTTGAAGCGTCGCTTCAGATACATCTGGAACAGTCAGTCCTTTTCACAAGTTTATAATATTTCCGACATATATAACTTTGAGTTATGCCTCAAAACTGTCGACTGTATATAAGAAGTGGACGTAGTCATCGTGACATCATCCTGCGGTTTTGAAGCCTGTGTGTCGGTCGTCGCTATCTTGTTTTTTCGGAACCAGAAGTGGCACTATAGGGCGGCGCTAACACAACACATGCTGTACAAGATGTTCTTTGGCGACCAAAATGTTACAATTCACTTTCTACAGCGTACCCTACTTTACGGTCTATGTGACTCTAAATCAGGGGTGGGCAAACTTTTTGACTCGCGGGCCACAATGGGTTCTAACATTTGACAGAGGGGCCGGGCCAGGACCAGATGGATGGAGTGTTTGTGTGAACTAATATAAATGACATGTAAAAATCATTACATGAAAGGATTTGGCCTTTAACAGGTAGCAAAGCATTTATTTGCAAGGCAATTTAACAAATTGCACGAATTGCAACTAACGATTATTTTAATAATCGGTTGATTATTTTTTCGATTAATAGGATAAAAACATCAAAAAAGCATTAATTTCCAACCCTTTATTCAAAAACAGAACTGACAGTGCAAATTCACAGTGCAAAACATCTTCAGAAAGCACAAACATGTTGCTCCTTGAACATCTCTGAGCTGTTAATAAAAAAAATTCAATAAAAATGGACTAACACTAAAAACATGTATGCTTTACATTTGCCAAATGTGAGCCCCTTTTACTGTAATGATCTCCTTGGAGCAGAGGCTGCATTTAGCATGCCCTGCTTTATCAATATGTATGAAACACTGGACAGAGGGAAGCTGTACTGCTCCTCTCACGTCTGTTCTGACCTCTTCATCTCAGCCCTGCATCAAGCTGCGCTGCATAGAGCGTCCTCTTCCTTAAACTATTTCATTCTGGGTCTCTTACGACCACGACATCACGTTGTTGGCTAAGCCCAACGATGTGATTTGATTCATTCTACTTTGAGTAAAAGAACAACCTGCAGCCAGATCCGCCGGTGTGCCGGTGTACCAGACCGGGGGGTTACGGCATGTTTCATTTTACAAGCAAGACTGAACTGTAACGGAACATAAAGTAACTTTAACGACAATACACAACCCGAACACGTTAGCTAACGTGGTAGCAAGCTGACTAGCTTCCATTAAAAACACGTTTGAGGCAAATGAAGACGCTGTCAACATCTTAACGCTGATTGGCCAAGACTCGACACGTCACATGCAAGATGTTCTATTTTTCTCAGTGTCTCACTCCAATCTCAGAAATGCTGCCGGCTCCGCTCTTTTTTTTTTTTTTCTTTCTCCGCGACTTATTGACTGGCGTAATAATCGCGCGACACAACGAATCGATAATGAAATTCATTGCCAACACTTTTGCTAATCGATTCGTTGTTGCAGCCCTAATAATAATATTTGGACAAGTTCGGCGGGCCGGATTAAAAAGCCCAACGGGCCGTATACTTTGCCCATGTCTGCTCTAAATGGATCATAATTCACTAAATGAACATCATGCTGTATTGAAGAAGACTTGAAACTAGACATTGAGACATAAACTCATGTTTACAATGTTTTCGGTATTTTTGAGTGAGACTAGAGGAGAGAAACATGGTTTGTCATGTTGTGTGTCCAACATTAATGAAAATATTTAGTTTTGTCCTTTTTTATGCGCCATAAAGGGAATATAACTTGCATTTTATGTTCAACGTGTGTAATAAAAACCTAAAGAACTAACCAATTAAAGTGCCAGCGTGTATGAATATACAGTATGAATATAATATTTACTGTAGAACTTTGATTTCATGAATGTATATCCACCTGAAACTATGAATCGTTGTGTTTTTCGTTTGCTGAGAAACAAACAGCTCATGTTTCACCGCCATGTTCCTACGGTAGCCCAGAAGGGAGAAACCGAACACTGGCTCTAGAGAGAGCCGTATATGACATCGTAGTTCTCAGACACGCTCCTTTTAAAATGATTTATCTTGCTCTTATTTCCTCTGGCTAATTCTTTTTGATGATCAGTTCTAACAGAGACTCAATGTTGCTGCAGTACGTCCTCATGACAAAGAAGAAATGCTCACTGCCTTCCTTTTTTTCCCAATAGTACAGAAATTAGTTTATTTTGTGACATTTGTTTACATTCAGTAAACATTGAATGAATGTTTAGTTGCAAGAGTCGGTGATGCGCCTCATGCTCATGAACCTGGTGCCGCTCATGCCCATGTCCCTGAAGCTCCTGTACTCTCCGGGCCTCATGTACATCATCTTGCCTCGGTAGTGGGCCTGCTCGTACATCAGCCAGTGGCCGTCCATCACGCTGCAGGACTGGCAGTCGGACATGCGGTAGCGGTCCATGACATTGTCGCAGTCGTCCATCAGCTCGTGACTCTGACCGCCAAAGTTCTCCCTCTCGTAGATCTTCATTCTGAACTGGCCCCTGTGCTGTTGTTAAGAGAATACCAAGAAGGCGTTAACATCAAGTTGTGTGTGCGGTGTCGCCCACGAGGCACACCGGTTTAATACCTACCATGGGGATCATACGGCAAGACCTGATGCAGTCCCTCATGCCCATCATGCTCATGTAGTCGGCATACTCGCCCCTCCTCATGAAGAACTGGTTCCCCATGTAGTTGGTGCGGTCGTAGACCATGAAGCAGCCGCTCTCCACCCTGCAGGAGTGGCACCTGCTCATGTAGGAGGTCATGTCGGCGCAGTCGTTCATGCACTCGTAGGAGCGGCCCTGGAAGTTCTTCTCCTCGTAGAAGGTGATCTTGCCCCTCATGTTCATGCCGGTGTTGCTCATGTTGTCTGTCGATGTGCTGTAGCCGCCTGAACTGCCTTCTCTCTGGTTTAACCCTTTCCTTTTATACCCAATCCTCCACCCCCTTACTCAGCAATTTACTATTCAAGCCAATAGAATACTTTTTTTTTTCAGGGATTGGGGACCTCGCAGTCTTTAGAAAGGCCTTTTTTAATACAGAATACAGAAAGCGCACAGTGCTTGTAACACGTGAGCAGGTCTGTTTTGTTCCAGGGAAACAAAACGAATACGGGACAATCAACAAAGCTTTTTCAGAGAACAAGGTGGTGGTAGTTGTCGGGTGTTGTGTAAATGTGTGTGTGTGTGTGTGTGTGTGTGTGTGTGTGTGTGTGTGTGTGTGTGTGTGTGTGTGTGTGTGTGTGTGTGTGTGTGTGTGTGTGTGAGAGAGAGGATGGGGAACAGCATGGCAAAAGAAGAAAAATAATTATTATAATAAAAAATCAATGTACACTAATGCTGTTGATACTTCTACTGTCGATTATACAGTTAACAATAATGATAATGATGATAACTGCACCTTTACTGCCCTGTTTCCAATATTAAATATTGTGCTGATTTGGGTTTGTTTATTGGGTTTATTCAGATTCAGCTCAGGTCCAGCCCCCAAAGTGAGCTCTAGCTGTCAAGGCCGAGGCCGGGGCACGGCCTTGACAGCTCCCATGTGTGAACACAGAATACGAATATGGAAGATAATATATTGATGATATATACTGTATATAAAAGTTATTTAAATTATGAAAATTAAAAAGTAAAAATAAGATAAATTAAGATAATCCTGTACTAGTCCCGCAGTGGGGAAATTGCAGGATTACAGTCTAGATAGAAATAAGAAACAAGTAATACATATAAGTAAACAGTAAAATAGTAATAAAAACAGCAACACATAATCCACAATAGCACTATTATATATACAGACAGAATAAACAAGTATTTAAAAATGTATGATGTGTTTTGTGTCAGTATGTGACACATAACTTTATGATTTTTAACTACATATTTGCTTTTTCCCGCTTTCTGTTTTCATTGTTTTCATTGTCTTAATTGCCCGTGTATAGCACTTTGAATAAGAAAAGAAAAAAAGAAACATGTGGAAATTCTTCTCTGCATTTGACCCATTCTTGGATAGGGAGCATCGCTGTGAGGTGCCCGGGGAGCAGTTAATGGTTCAGTGTCTTGCTCAGGGACACTTCGACATGTGAGCTATGGGGGGACTGGGGATCGAACCGGCTACCTTGTGGTTGCGGGACAACCACTCATCCCCCTGAGCTACTGAATAGTGCTGTTGTATATACACGATAGCCTTGCCGTGCATTTTTTTGAGAGTGAGCTTTGTTCTGTTGTTTACCTCGTACCGTACCTCATACTATACCTCATACTGTACCTCATACTATACCTCATACTATACCTCGTACTGTACCTCGTACGAGTTGAAGGTTGGGTTGATTGGATTCTATTGAAAGTAGCATAAAATGGATCAAGTAAATAAGAAAGTAAGCTGTTTATTAAAACCAAAAAAGCAGCAGTAGTGACGTAAAAGGGTGACACACTAATATGCTGTTGATATTTCTGACAGCAGCCTTCCTCCTGAATAATATTCCACTGCCTCAATATAACGTAAAAGCCTGCAAATGTTTTCTCAACTCAAATGGTCCTAACCCACTTGAGCATTCAAAAGACATAAAAGTACAACGAGCCTCAGTGTGAATATAAATATTCATGCCCTACCATGTAATTCACTAAACAGCTGTGAGTTGGAATCAAAGCGGCATATTTCCCCCTGCCCTACTCACTGTTAAACACTTTTACATTACACCGTCTGAGAGCCATGCATAATGTAAATGGGGAGACTGATTACTGATTACTGCTGCAGACCTATCCGCTAAAAGAGGGGTGAGGCATAATATGCCACTTTTAGCTTCAGACGAAAAATAACATCTGGGGAATAGCTAGGTGCCCCCCTGTTTGCCCCCTACCATCCATCCTCAGATTCTAAATATTCCTCTTCACAATCAGCACAGAGACCCTCCATGTGTCATTTAGCCGCAGCGAGGTTTCTAAAGCTGCCACCTCCCAGCGAGGTTATTAGTCATGAGGAGAAGTATGGAAGAAGATTCCATATATCAGTTTCTCTTCAAAGCAAGTAACTGCAAAGGCAGCATACGAGGAACACGATCCCATAGGCTTTGCCAGGGAATTAATGCGATGCCATAAAAAGGTGTTAAATGCTCCGCCTGGAGGCTACTTTGGTACAGGACCCCTTTGCTGCCCGCTAGAATATTACACAACACTTGGATGTAATGTTGATGAAATACTGCAAGAGCCACCGTGTCTGATCAGAACACGGTGGCTCTTTAATAAAGGTTACGTAAAGGTTCATCCCCTTGTGGGCGGGATTGTCCTCCAGAAATTGTGTCAATCTTGGAATATATACATACTTATATTTTTATATATTTTATATTGTGTAAAAGTGGAAGATCGGGAAAGAAATGCTAAATTAAAAATCAAAGGGTTTGAAAAAAAACGATCAAACCGCC